>KV426137.1:52903-91376 GCA_001632375.1 Exidia glandulosa HHB12029 | reverse complement strand
TATGTCACCAGTGTGAGAGAATGTCTCCCCATATCAGGAGCTTCGCAACACCGCGCGCTTGGAGTGACAATCCGCAGCGTGCAATCGACCACTAATCGACGCTGCAGTACCTTCCGAGTCAACTGCATTTCCGACCTGAGAGACTTTCTGGACGATGTTGGAAGCTCGCCGTGGACATGATGGACAAAGGTCGGCCTGAGTCGTACGGATCTTCCGCGTGCAATGTCCGCCTGCCACGATGACCATGGCGAGCATCAATTCTACAGCTGCCGACACCCACACACACACACGCCGCACGTCTAATAGAGCCCCTTCTGGCGGATTCACACGTCGCGGGCCATGTCAGCTCGACGTCGTACGGGATGCTATATATACAGGCTTCGATAACGCGCCCAGAGCCACCGCCCACGAAGCCTGAAGCGCCTCCCACCTCACCAGCATGTCTGTGAACCTGAAGATAGGACTCGCAGGCAATATCGTCGGCTCTGCAGGACAGGAGCTCGTGCGGTCGCTCTTCGGTCCGTCTAACGAGTTTCCGCATGACATCCACCGGGCTGACAGTGACCTGTCCCGGTCCTTATCTCCATAGGAGTCGCGCAACTTGTGGCCGAGTCCGCCGTATGTCTTCGCTATTCAGTTGGGAGAGTCAACTTATACTTACTTTATTGGACAAGGATAATGTGCGAGTGAACAAGAACGCCGCGCTCGCACTTTCGCGCCAAGTCAACGAGCTTGTTACCGTCGTCGCCACTGAACTTGAAAGGTTCAACGACGAGTTCACAGATGACTGGTTGCATAATCTGGCAGACTTCCAGCAGTATGTTTTCCCGGCCCTGATGTTCGCGGCTGAGCATTATGATAACATTTAGGGTCCTCTCTGACGCCCAAGAACTCCTCGTCGAAAGGGAAGGTCGAAGTTACCTGTCGCAGATCCTGCACCAAGAGCGTGATACAAGCCGTCTCATGGATATCTCGACACGCGTCAAGCAAGCATTTTCCATCCTCATGGTACGTCACATGTATCTCCTTGCCCGCGTTCTTATGCAAACACTCCTTCAGCTACAGTCACACGTGCAGACTCAGATTCTCGTCGACTCCATGCTCACACGAGCCACCGAGAACGCGGCAGCGCTCGACGCGCTCGACGACCACGCATCGGACACCTTACGATCGAAGAAACCCGCCGTCTCCGCGTCGTCTATACCTCCGCCGTCATACTATTTCGGCAGGGCAGCCGAAACGCAGCGTGTCATAAGCATCTTCGACTCTGACGACCCTGCGTACGTCGCTGTATTAGGAGGACCTGGCATGGGCAAGACGTCCCTCGCGATCGCCGTAGGTAACGACCCGGTCGTCAAATCCCGTTTCGGCGACAGACGGTATTTCATCGCGTGCGATGCGGCAGACGGGAAGGAGAACTGTCTAGGCATCATCGCGGGAGCCTTTGGTCTGCTGAGCGGGTCGTCGCAGACGGCAAAGAAGGCGTTGACTGCTCTGCTCGGCAGCGCGCCTACCCTGCTCCTGCTCGATAACTTTGAGTCTGCGTGGGAGGCTCCCGAGCACAGAGCCAGCGCTGAGGAGGTGCTGCAGCTGCTTTCCGACATCCCGGACTTGTCTTTCATCGTGACTATGCGTGGCTCTGAACGGCCACTGGGCGTCTCGTGGAGCCGTCCTCTCCTACCTCCCCTTGCGCCCTTGGACACCACTGCGTCGAAGCAGGCATTCCTTTCGATCTGCGATCGGGGAGAAGATGATTTTCTTCTGCCGCACTTACTGAAGCCTCTGGAGGGCGTGCCCTTGGCGATCACCCTGATGGCCAGCCTCGCGCAGTTCGAGCCGATCGACGCGCTTCTCGCACGATGGCAAGACGCGCGCACAGCTATGCTTCGAAAGGGGGAACACGACGCGCACCAGCACAAGTCTACCAGCTTAGACCTCTCAATCGCCACCTCCCTAGAATCTCCTCGCCTGCGCCAGGTACCGGATGCGGAATATCTTCTCACTCTGCTTTCTTTACTGCCAAACGGCGCATTCGACGCAGATATACGCTCCTGGACTGCCGCTAACGAAGACTACGCACGATCGTTATCGACGCTTCTTCAGACTGCATTGTCGTTTCGCTCTCCGGAGGGTCGCATACGCGTTATGACCCCGATCCGCGAGTTCATGCTCTCCGCTCGTCCTCCGTCTGAAAGCAGCATGTCCTCTCTACTTGCGCACTACTTCGGCCTCGCGGAGCTCATATACCAGGAGAGTAAAGCCTCGTCTCATCCCGACGCAGTCGCCATTGTTGCTCCGGAAGTCGACAACATCGCTTCCATCATTCGCTACGCGCTCCGACACACAATACAGCTCCGACCTGCAATACAAGCTGCTGCGCGATTGTGTCGATTATACAAGGACACAGGCATCGGTTCTGCAGACCTGCTTTCTGGATCTCTGGCAGCCTCGCGCGCTGCGAACTTTGACGACTTGACTGCTGAACTCGTCTTTCTCTGGGCTATGTTGTCGTACAACAATGCCGTTCCCGGAGATCCGACTGCTCTCTACCAGGAAGCGCGGTCGATGTTTGAGCGCTTAGAGGACGTGAACGGCATTATTGATACGACTTCCATGCTGACGATGCTGCTCCCGCCCGAGGAAGCCATTGCCGCCGGCACGGCGATGCGTAAGCTCGCCGAGGAGCGCAATGACCATTGGCGCATCACGCAGTGTAATCAGCGGCTAGCCGACGTCTACGCACGGACAGGGCGAATAGGAGAGGCTCGTGCATGCCACGAACGTGCTATAGTCGCGTCGCGTGCAGCTGAGAAACCCAATTACCGTCTCATCGCGTACAGTTCATATCGGATTGCGAGCTACGACTTCGCCGGCGGGAACTTGGCCGCTACTGTTAGTCTCCTGCAGGAGGCGTTACCTCTTGCGCAGGCGACAAATGCATACGTCGTGCATATACTTGCGCTGGAGCTTCTTGGCGCGACGTATTACGCACAGGGGGATATGGACGCGGCGATCGAACAGCTTCAGCTTGGGGTGACAGTTGCGCGTACTGCTGGAGCGACGCCTCTGGAACTCAACTGTCTTTTACTGCTCGCGTTTTCTTACGTCGGATCGGATCGCGAAGCGCCCGCACTCGAGACGTTAGGTACTGCTGATTCGACCATGTTGGCGCTTGGAGAGGGTTGGACGTATGCGAAGGCTCATAGTCTGCATTGCCGGGGACTGGTTGCACTGAATACCCAGGACTTCGCGAGTGCGCGGGCAGCGCTTCAGAGTGCGATCTCCACCGCTCGTACGCCAGACCGTGTCATCTCACCAGAGTATCTCCTGCAACGCGAGGCCGAAGTACGGATTAGTCTCGGTCAGGTAGAGCTGGCGGAGGATGGGAACGCGGAGGCACTGGCGTGCTTTGTTGTCGCTGCGCTGGTCCAGCGGAAGATGGAGGCCCATATCGATGTTCTTCGCGCTTTACTTGGCATCGCAGAGTCTCTCGACGACGACGCTGGGCAACTGGTCCTGGACGCAATAATACTGCCAATGCATCGCTTCACTTTACATCGGACGTTGGCCGACGCGCTCATGTGTTCGGCAGGGATTGCACATCGTCGCGGCGAGCTCTGCGTAGCTCGTCAGCGGGCCCGCAAGGCTCTACGATTGTACGAAGAGACGAAGAACTATAGAGGCATGGAAAGGGCTCATGCGTTCCTCGGCAAATAGACGCTTTTCTCGTCACTAGGCGCTAGTAGACAGGTTCATCTAACATTGGAATTTCGCGATCTGTAACATTCTATAGGCACTGAAGATTGAGGGCAGGTGTCACTCGGCTGCGTGCGCGGCGCGTTGAATGAGTGCTGCAGCAGCCTCAGACCTGGGTAGGATCTTGCATGTGAATGGTCCCGGGTGCCTGGTGCGTATAACCGTGAGTAATGTCTCATCGCGACAACGCATAAACTCACGAGATGAGCGCGTCATCAAAATCGAATTCTGGAGTAATCTCATCACCCTTTGCGTCGATGGCCTTCTTGATGTCAAAGACGCTCAGCAGTGAGGCAACTGCGAGAAAAGCAAACGATTCTGCCACAGCCACGCCTGCGCAACGACGCCTTCCCAAGCCAAATACGAATTGGCGTGGGTCGACGACGCCTTCACCGCGAGCTCCCAAGTAGCGATCGGGGTCGAACTTGTACGGCTCAGGGTACATGGATTCATCGTGCGCGAATGCCCTGACGCGTAATACTCAGTTAGCTCTCGCGGTAGCAATCAGCTTGCGCACCAGGAGTTTGCGATTACAGCTGAGCCAGCAGGAATGATGTACCTGCTTAGTCATTAGCAACTAGATATGTCTTTTTAGCACACGCGTTTACTTACCCTTTGTACTCGTCGTCGACCGGGGATGAGTGCGGAATGAGGTTGATGATCGGACTGAAGCGATGGATCTCCTTAATCACCGCCTCAACATAGGGCAGCCTGGTCATGTCCTCGATGGCGGGCAAACGTTCAGTCCCAACGACCCGGTCTAGCTCAGCCTGGGCTTTCTTCTGCGCCTCCGGGAATACTGTCATGTACAGCACCACGCGCGAAAGGAACGAGATGGCCTGGAGATAATTAGCGCATGTCGTCTCCGAGTCACGGCAGGCTGAACGAACAGAATCCGTTCCTCCTATCAACGAAGCACTGAGTCAAAACCCTCTTCACGCTGCTTTGTGTGATATTCACCTGAGTACATCCCCGCAGCAGCGTATTTGACGTACTCCTCGTGGAGCTTCCCTGCGGATGCGTCCTTCTCTTCGAGTTGAGAAACGACAAAGCATTCCTCTGCTCGTCCGTCGCGCTGCGGAGTATATGTGAGCAAAAGCCGTTGTCGAAGCCCGACTCACCATCTTCTCTTTCGTCAACCTCATCGGCGCGTCTGTGAACTCCTCCAACTCAGAGTGCAGCTGCTTCGCAGTACGCTTGAATTGTGCTCCTGGCATCCAGTCCGGTAGACGTTCCACTGGCAGCTAGTGAGGATGCATCGGCATATCAAAAGAGTGCACGTACTCCATTGAAAGGAGTCTACCAGCCATCGTCCCGGTTGACTGGCGATGTTGGTAAGCTTCGCCATCTTGTCCGCTAGATAGATATAGGTCTCCTCGCCGTCAGGTACGGTGTGGCCGTAGACCATCTTCATCGTAGTTGACACGGCGTGGCTGGATGGATAGTTTAGGCTGCAAGTAACAGATGACACGACACACTCACTGGCGAAGATGATGGTCAAAATTATCAGGCGTGGCGAGTAGGCGTCCGAGGAGCCTATGCGTTTCCTTAGTCTGAGTTTCCCATTGCTGAGGGGCGGCCCGCGGGTTTGTAACTGTGTTGATCATGCGACGATAGTTCTTCAGACGCTCCCCATATTGAGCGAACAGAACCGTGATCTTGCGTCCGACGAGTTCGTGGGCCATGTGCATGTGCGGTCGGTTGCTGTAGAGGTTCCCACGCTTTTCGAACAGGTTCACGGCATCCTCGAGGCTGTTCAGGAAGATGAACTCGCGGCCTGGCACCCTAAAATAGATGATGGGCCCTGGTATGTGACGGTTAGTTTCGCAGATTTGGAAGAGAGAGCATGTACCCCAAGTCTTTGTCATTTCCGCGTACGGTTGACCAGCCCAACCGATGGACATCTGCGGGAAATTCCCAATGAGAGGGTAAGGCGTCGGCCCTATTAATGACCAGTTAGCGAAGATGACGAGCACGTAGAAGACGAACCAGGGGGAAGACGCTTGCGACTGCGCTTTGAGTTGATAACCAGCAGAGTCGCGGTAGCGAACGCAGTAATAGCAAGAGTAGTCAGATGTACGAGAGACATCGTGAAGAGTCTGAAGATTGAGCTGAAGTTGGGTACGTCCTTTATATACTCATCATCGGATCAGTCTGAGCTGAAGTCTCGCCGTTCAGATGTGCTCGAGCGTACTTTTCCGGCAGATGCGTCGACCCGCGTGGCAGTCGTGGGAACGAGAAACAACTGTCGAGCGATCCCTGCATAGGAGCTATCCCTGGTCATCTTCACGTACCATAACTTGCAGCAGACAGGTCTTCCAGAACTTGAAGGGTCCAATGTCGATGTGGTACACGAAAAGAACACGAAGAAGGATCAATCGCAGTACACCAAGCACCTCGCCGTAGCATTCCAGTTGAGGGGCACTGCTTGATACTCACAGAACCAATGGAAGTGGCGAGTAGCGCTTCAGCCTGCTGGACAGGTGGCGCCGAATTGCTACATCCAGCAGTCCGATCATAGCTTCGATTCTTGACAGTCAGGAAGATGCAGTAGGCGTCTTGAAGGGTGGTGCAATGACTGCTGTTATCCGGCCGTCTCGGGACCGCGAACTCGAACAAACAACAGCCACTAATCGCTGAGCAAGGGTTTATCCGAGATGACGATAGAAACTGTAGGGGCACACTCTATGGCGGAACAGTCATTCGAGAGAAGTGTCTGATTGCGCGTGCCGGCATCCACGAGAAGATCGACGAGCACAGGACAGCAAAGCAGCTCGCAACTTGCCGAATCGGCTCCGGAAGCCCGCGGAGCCCCGGACCCTCCGGCAAAAAAGTGGAGGTCCACTTCGCATAGGTGTGGACTTCAGCCCGCACATTCGCAGTTCACTACCATCTACAACCCTTTTTTTTTCCTCCCATCGGTGAATTTTCTCAATGAGGGACGAGCGGTCTGAACGATCCACGTAGTAGGGATAAGCTCTCACTCGGATCCGTGCTGTATTGGTTAGACGATTCTTGCCCTCTTCTGCCGGTGTTTACATCCACAGTAAGGTCTTGTTTCGCGCAGACGAAATTCGCCCAGATCACGTGGGAGCAAAAATAGTAACGAATTGTATAGACACAGAGACGTCAAGATCTAAGTGACAGGAAGAGGGGACGGGAACAAGATTAGACACGGCGCGTCAGGAGCACAGGCAGGGAAGGGACATCGATGACAATATGCTCCGTGACTTGGTCTAAGAACGATTCGGCGCGGAACCCTGGCGCAAAGGCGATGTCGTAGTTACGCAGGAGCGCAGTAAGAGCGATGATGATCTCAATCCGAGCGAGGTTCTTTCCCACGCACTGCGACGGACCGGCTGAAAATGGAATGAAAGCGTCGCGCGTCGTGATCCAACCTGGCTCGAGCCACCGCTCCGGACGATACTCCTCAGTCTTGGGAGAGAAGTAGCGAGGGTCACGGTGCAGCTGGTACGGGGAAACGAAGACCTCTGTATCTTCGGGGATGAAGCTGACCGAAAATGTGAGATCGAGTACACCATAATAAAGCGACAAGACGTACTATCCAGCAATGTGCTTGCCGCCGCTCCCGATAGGCACACAGCGCGAGCCATTCGTGGGGACGACTGGCATCAGACGTAGGCTTTCATCGCTGGATACACAGTTAATACATGCACGAAGACGAGAGAAAGTACTCACATGCATGCATTCATGAACGGCAGAGCACCATGATCGTCTGCGCTTGCCCAGGGCGTCATGCCATTGGCGACGACGGCGTCGATCTCGGTACGCGCTTTCGCAAGGCTATCCGGGTTGCTGAGTAGGAAGAAGAGCGTGCAGACCATGGCGCTAGCGGAGGTATCCGATCCCGCGACGAGTGCGAGCGTGCCATCAGCCGCCAACTCGTCCGGCCGAAGGCGTCCTGCGCCGTCGCTGTCTTCAGTACCCTATAGTACAGTGAGCGAGTGGGAGACAGAACCTGCGGATACAGATGCATACAAGGTAATACCAGAGGTCCAATGTGGTTGCTGGTCGCTTCAGACGGTCTTGGACGCACTTGCGCGCGAAGTTCCGGAGGGCGATCAGCGCCGTAACGAGACCAGGGATGAACGCCGCGCGAATACCCAGCCATGGGAGATGCCCGACGATATCGTGCGCGCTGCGTGAGTGTGAGCACTGCGGCGGGAATACGATTGACAACATACACCAAGAAGCGCTGAATCGCTCGCCAGACGCCAATACTGTCAGTCCCCGCTTGCACGAGGCCGAACTCCTTGCCGAAGCTGCACAAATCAGCGGCGGAGCGAGCAACGTGTGACAAGCTTACGCAAACTCTCCCATAAAGTCAAACCTGGCGAGACGTCAGTGAGGTCCTTGTCCACAGGTGTACGATCGCTGTCGCACGTACCCATACAACCTGATCCAGTCCGTCATGTTGACGCAAGTCTGGCCGTCAGCCAACTTGTCGAGCTGCTGGCGCAATCGTTCGACCCCAGCGGTGGCAGCGCGGGCATGGATCGGCAGGGTCTCCTGTCCGAGCCCGCGGTTCCAAATACGGCGACGATGAGCGTGTGCCGTCCCGGTCATAACAAGGAGGGAGTCGGCCGTAGGGGGATGCCGAGCGCGGTAATCTGTCCAGACGTCGTCAGGGTATGCCAAATTTGGTATGACGATCACTCACAATGGTCCTTTGGGAGACCGCTGGCACCAAGTACGGAGGAAACGGCGCCAACGTCGACGATAGAGATAGCGTTCGGGCCTGTGTGACTTCTTAGAGGGCATCACACATGTAGCAAAATTGGCGGACCCATGCGAACGATCGGGCCATACTTGGTGTGAAGACGCTTCATAGCCGTATAGTGCGTGCCGCGCCAGGAGGAGAGAACCGTGCGAAGTCTTGTTAGTTTGTATGTCGTTGGGCCGGGGATATGAGCGAGAGGATGCCAGGGCGAAAGACGGTAGACGGCCATGGATAATAGCAGGCTGGCGACACTCGTTCCAGTAATCCAACATAGAATACTGAGCGTCGCACGGCCCATCTTGGGGCCTTTCAGCAGCGCATAGAGAGCCGCGTCAGCCGAAGCAACGGTAAAGACGGCGCCGAGGATATTGGGCTCGCGAAGACGGAAAAGTTGGTGCAAGGCCTTGGAAATCCATTGTCAGAAACGGGGACGCTACCGTTGTGGGCCCGTGCTCACAATGCCGGTGGCTGCGGCGCTGGCAGTCAGAATGTCCATCGTTTCGACTGGACGGATGAGCTCGAGTAGGTCCATGGGCATTGGCAACGCGGTTGAGCGCTGTCGAACTGATTATATGGCGCCTACGTATACGCTGCACGCCTCTGGGTTTCGGTCCTTAACGGACGGCGGACGACAGTTCCGCGCAATTTCGTGTTAAGCACAGGGAAGAAGCGAATGCAGTCTCTGGGCCGGGCTGACCGCCTGCCAAACATGCTGGGCAGCGGGTGCAGTCTGCCTCGTGCGGTAGACGCGGCTTCCTCACCCCTTTTCCGGTCGCGCCTGTTCACCGCAAGGGTCATTACAGCGGCTGCAGTCAGGCTTGCAGCTGCAGATCACTTGACGGCGCTGCCACTCGGAAGCGCGAGACGTCGAAGACAAACGACGGATCGGAGCTTCAATCTTGTCGGGTTATCCTGGTCCTGCACCACTTTCAACGCCCATCGTCAACAACAGCCAAACATAGTTCTGCAGCCGCAACTTCGGTCGTTTGCGTGCGGTTGGTGTTGGCACTGCCTGGCTGCATCGGGCGGCAGCAGCTGGCAGTGTCCTCTCCCTTCTTCTCCGGTCGGCTTCACACGCTGCACCTCTGTCTGCACGAGGGTCGGGCGTCAGCGCGGTAGCTATTGGGTGCGGGAGCGTGTTACGGTGCCGAGCCTCGTACGTATATCTCCGTGCTTGCATTCGGAACACCTCAGAAGACGAGCACGCTCCGCATGTCGCTGTCTCGCGTCCGAAGACATGGAACCTCCATGCGACTAACACAGATCGTCCATGACACGCATCGACAAGCACCATCCCTCCGCCCGACACACCCGAGTTGTGCACTACTCACGCTGTCTCTCAAGGCTTGTGCGTGTCCGCTCCATCTCTCCGAATATTGATGCGCCAGTGCCCCTAGCACAGAGCGGCACTTTTGGGCGATAACTATAAGTCCAAGAACCCTGTGCACCGACCTCGAGCAGCGAACTCTACCGCCATGGCTGAAGCTTCCCCAGACCTCAGTCTCACCTTCGGTGTCTTCCAAACGGCAACGGCGGTAGCGATGGTGTACGTCCCCGGATTTGTCCATAACCACTGGCATGACTCGATACTCACACAACCCAAAGACTTACCGGTATTGCGATCTTGCAAGTCTGGAATGTTAGCTCTGCACTTTTGGTCGTGTGCTTGCGTGCTGACGTACTGCAGTACTATCGCGACTACTCAACGGATCCCGTTGTTGTGAGATTGCTGGTACGTAAGATACTAGTAGCTCTATCGCTTGATATGCGCTGAACAAGCTTAGGTCTGCGGCGTCTTGTATGGCATGATCCTTAATGAATTCCCTGGCCGCTCGCTCATTTTTCCCCATTCCCATAGTGTCGCCGACTTGCTCCACTCCGTCTGCTTGATACATGCAGTATACCACTATACTATTGCATCGTTCGGCAAATACGCGGCGCTGCTGGAGATTGTCTGGAGTCTGGACACGACCATCCCTCTGGCCGGAGTTCTCGCATTTGTGGTCCAGGTACAATTTCCAGTCACTCGCGCCGCCGTTGAGTGCTGAAAACATCGTGCCAGTCCTACTTCTGCATGAGAATCTACCGCATCACTACATCCTTCCTCGTCGCCGGGTTCTGCTGGACGCTTGCTCTGGCTCGGCTCATCTTCGACTCCTTCCTCGCACAGGATGTCATTTCCGGCGGGAACTTCGCAGTGCTCCAGTCTCATAAGTCGAGGGTTCTGACGCTGGCGACCTTGTTCATTGGAGCTGCTTCCGATGTTTTCATCGCCGTATTCATCTGTGTGGGGCTGACGCGCGCGCGATCGGGGTTCGCAGCGACGGACAAGATCGTCGATAAGTTAGTCGCTTACACCATTGGTACGAATCTCACTCGGATTTCCGGCTTGGTACGCTCCCTTGACGCGGCTTGTCAGGCTCTGGTGCTCTCACTAGTGTCCTCGCGGTCATCGAGGCTGTAACGGTATGCAATATTTCACACCGGCGTGCTCGCACTGATACTTCATCACAGTTTGCAACGATGGACAACTGTGAGTCCCTTCCACACTCGCGACATCTTCGATCCCTGATTGATCCTCAGTCGTGTTCCTCGCCTTCTACTGCGTCCTCCCGAAAGTGTTCATCAACTCGCTCCTGGCGTCCCTCAACGAGCGGACGTATACTCGACGCGAAGTCGCCGCCATGCGCTTCACCAGTGGGACTTCTTCCGGCTCACGTACCGTCGGCGCGCGCGTCACATTCGAGCAGGTACGTCCCATACGTGCGCAATGGCAAGAGGACAGCGCGGCTCATCAGGATTGTTAGCCTTCCCAGACCACACGCTCAGATATAGAGCTGGGCGCCCTTCACGACCCTGTGAGCTATACCTTCCCTCATCGACCGATACTCCGAGTCTCTGACGCCGAGAAGAAGCCAGAGATCGGCAGCTACAACTCATCTTTCCTTCACACCCACAAGAAAGGACACATAGTCGAGACCGACTAGCGGCCGGAGTACCGGCTGGACGAGTCCAATAGACTCGTAGAAGCGACGACCAGAGAGGTCGAAATCGTTCCTAGTTCCACGTTCTTGATCTTCTTCCTTTTTGTGACGGGCGACTCTGTGAAGCAAATTACCTGCCATTGTATACTAGCTTTATCTATGATGTAGTCGAAGTAAGATACCGCGTTCTCAGGAGCGGCGCTACTCCTCCGCCAGCAAACACCCCGGTGGCTTCTGATCGCCGTCTCGCACAGCCTCGCACGAGATGCAATACCGAAAGAACGCAATGGATCCAATACTGGAACGGGTGCGTCGAAGTCTCTCGTGTATTGGTGGCCGTTAATGGCACGGCGAGGGCTGCCGTGCCATCGTAGCTCCGGATCCGGTACCATTAGGCACCTTCTACTCATGCTCTATCGCCTTCGACCGCATGATGTACAGATCCCACAATGGTCGTTCTCCCGCGATACTCTTGAGGCCGTTCGTACGGATGTAACTCATGTAAGTAAAGCCTCGTTACAGCGATCGAATGATGTCAGTGTTGGTTCAGCCAAGCGCTAAAAGCAAAACATCCGCATCTGCCAGCGTGCGGTACCGGGTGCAATAGGCAAGGGCACTATAACAGGAGCTTGTACGTGTCACTTGCAGGGCACCCTTTGCCCCTCCTCCAGTCGACGAAGCGTAGCGGCCCCCTTTGCCGAGCTCAAGGGCGCGATGACGTTCTGTCCCTTGTTCCTGTTTCTTGCAGTCTCCTTTTACCGAGCGCATCGTCTCGGTAAAGCGAAACTGCAAGAGACAGAAATGAGAGTCAGCATGTTTCCCGACCTTAGCTCGGAATTGTGGAGTGTCGCTATTGCTTCGTTGACGGGAGGAGGGGTTAACGGCGTTAGGTTCGCACAACTGCGAGTCCTCGGCTTCATGTATATCGAGCGCAGAGAGTTCACGAGAGTCGACCTACTGTGCTGTACAGCCCACTCAAGTACGCATCATGCGTCGCGCTGTTCATGTGGCTGTAGAGCCACGCCAGACGTTCGCCGTTGCTGGCTGGTTGAAGCCAGCATGTGGATGCGTATTCGAAGTGTACCTGATGATGATGATGATGTCCTATTTTTTGAGGCTATTGTGCAAGAAAACTACCTCATGTAGCAGCCTGCAGTGACCGAAGCGAACGAGCGCTATCCTACTGGGCGAGAAGGGGCGACATACGTACACTGGATTATGATGTGGAGACAATAGTCGATGGGCGGTACATGACGACGATTGGGTAACGGGGTGACAAATAGAGGTTGGATGTGTGCACGATGATGCAAGGGTGGCGAAGAACCGGCGAGGCGTGTATGTACAGACAAGTCCGAGAAACAGGATACGAGGGAACGGAACCGAGTCATGTAGAGAGAAGTGAAAGATCATGTTACGCGCTGTTCGGCGCGGGAGGATAGTGGTGGAGACGGTTATAAATCAGGAAGTATAGGGGAGACATGGGAAGGGATATGTGGTGGGACAGATAGAGGAGAGAGAAATAGGAAAAGGGGGGATGTGCAGAGCGTACGGGGATGTCGGGTGTCGGGAACGGTTTTTGAAGCGGGTGTGTGAGCGGGTGTGAGATGTCGAGAGGGAGAGGGTGTTCATGGCGACGTGAGGAGAGAGGTATGAGGAGACGGCCGGTATCTTGAATATATGTCATGAGCGCGACGAGGTTCTTTCAAACCCCCCAGAGGCGAACCCCCAGAGGCGACTGCGCAGAGGGCGCGGTACCTTTGATATTAATGTGGAGCACTGACGGTACGGAATTGGGCGCAACGCAGGACGTTTGGTCGACCGTTTCGGGTTCAGCGCAGACAGGACAGTTGGGCCAAGCGATGGCGTTGATACGGCTGAAGCAGGCGTTCAGTACGACATGGCCGGTGCACAACTGAGTCAGGACGGCGGACTGGGCGCGTTCGAAGCCTTGTTTCATGCCGAGTACGCGCGTGGAGGGTGGAGTAGTATCAAAACGCGCGTAGCGTTTGCCGCGCTCAGACAAGGCCCAGCGTTCCTGCCACTCGCGCGGAAAAGTCTCTTGCCAGTAGCGCGTAGGGGGTCGCTTGTTGCTTGGGACGCCCTCGTGTCCCGGCACCCATACTAGTTCAAGCTCGAATCCCGGGCGCTCGCGCAATAGCGCGTCCACCTCGTACGCGTCGTGTATCGCGTTTGCGATCAGCTGGACAGATTGCAGACGCGGATCGTCAGAGCCGGTGGGCGCAGATTGGTTAGAGGGAGGGAGAGGTTAGACACGCAGAAGCACGCAGAGCACAGGCGGAGCTCTAGTCGCCGCCTCGAAGCATTGGTCTGCATTGGTCCAGGAGCCTGAGGAGGTCCCGCGGTCCGGCTGCGGTGGTCGTACACACAAGACGCAGAGCGCGTTATCAGAGGCGTTTCGACGGTGAAGCCCTTATTCACTCGGACTTGGTGGGGGACTAGGTTGTAAATGTCGGGGCTCGAATGTCTATACCTGCTTTGTTCCCGCCGTCATGTCCGAACGCTGCGACGAGTTTTGTGGCAAATCACTGTGGACTTCCTGTGGGGTACCTCACCAGAACTGGCCGATTGCTTGATCCTTGTTGCCTTCTTCATGCTTTTACCGCGATATAGCACGCGCAACACATAACCAGGAACTCAACTGTCTTCTGCTGGCATCCTCATACATCGGGTCGGATCGCGAGGCAGTCGCACTCGAAATTATGGGTACTGTTGATTCGACCATCTTGGCACTTGGAGATGGCTGGACGCACGCGAAGTCTGCACTGCCGGGTTACGCCGAATACCTGTTAAATCCCAACCCGGAGGACTTCGGGTACTGCTGCAGAGTTCCATTCTTACCGCCCGGATGCCTGGTCGCATCATATCGATACCTCCTCCGGCGCGAGGCTGAAGTGCCTACCATCTTGGTCAGGTCGAGCGCGGAAGCCAGAATTGCTAAGGCACGGACGTGTTTTGTCGTTGTGGCGCTCGTCCAGCGGAAGACGAAGGCCCATATCAATGTGCTCCGTGCGTTTCTTGGCGAAGCCGGAGCTTTGAACTGGTTCTTGACGAGGTACAACTCCCAAATCGCTGCACTGTACATCGAACGTTAGCCGACGCGCTCATGCGTTCCGCGGCAATTGAGTGTTGTCGCGGCGAGCTTCCCGCAACCTCTAACTGCGTCCGCAATGCTCTACGATTGTACGGGGAGGGAACCGCAAAGGCACGGAGAACGCCCATGCTGTCCTCAATACCAGCTTCCGGTCGTATCACATCGACGCGCAAATAGCTTTCTAGAGAGACGTGTTCATTTTACAGGAAATACACATTCACTACATCTGAAAGGCGACCAAAGACCGTAAGCAGTTACACCTCAGCTGCTTGAACAGCACGCTGAATAAGCGCAGCAGCAGCCTCAGACCTCGGTACAATCTCGCATTTGAACGGTCCCGGTTGTCTGGGGTGGAGTCCGAGTCGTAAGCAAATTGAAGTTCTACGCGCGACAGTACTAGTACTTACGAGACGAGCGCGTCGTCGAAATCGAATGCTGGAGTAATCTCGCGGCCCTCCGCGTCGACGGCTTTCTTGAAGTTGAAGACGCTCAGCAACGAGGCGACTGCGAGGAAGGTGAACGACTCTGCCACTGCCACCCCAGGGCAGCGACGCCTTCCTAGTCCGAAGACGAACTGCCGTGGGTCGACGACGCCTTCACCGCGAGTCCCCAAGTAGCGATCAGGGTCGAACTTATGAGACTCAGGGTACATGGACTCGTCGTGTGCGAATGCCCTGGTTAGCCATTTTCAGTTCTGTCTTGCCGGAGAAATTGAATAGCGCACCAAGAGTTTGCAATCACCGCTGACCCGGCAGGAATAATGTAGCTGCGTGGCTATGAGCAACAAGCTCTAGTCCATTGACGTATGCGTATCCTTACCCTTTATACTCGTCGTCGACTGGAGAGGAGTGCGGGACGAGATTGATTATCGGACTGAAGCGATGAATCTCCTTGATGACCGCATCGACATAGGGCAGCCTGGCCATGTCCTCGACAGCGGGTAAGCGTTCGGCTCCAATGACGCGGTCCAATTCAGTCTGAGCCTTCTGTTGCGCCTCCGGAAATACCGTCATATAGAGCGCCACGCGTGAAAGGAAGGAGATCGCCTAAATATTTGTCAGAACCTATCAGGACCCAGAAAAAGTGACTGACGGAATCGGTTCCTCCTGACAGGCGAGGAGGACATTAGCGACTTCGGGGCCCTTTGATACGAGATACGCACCTGAGTACATCCCTGCGGCAGCGTATTTGACGTACTCCTCGTGTAGTTCGTCTGCGGATGCATCCTTATCTTCGAGCTGAGAAACTGCGAAGCAGGCTTCTGCCCGTCCATTCCGCTAAGATAGACCCATGTTCAGCAGCGATTACGTCGTAAAGGATGTGTTCTCACCATATTCTCCTTTGTCATCCTCATCGGCCTGTTGGTGAACTCCTCCAACTCGTAGTGCAGTTGCTTTGCGGTACGCTTGAACTGTGCACCAGGAATCCAGTCCGGTAAGTGCTCCACTGCCGAATAATGAGGATGTAGCAATGTAGCAGTATTGTAGTACTTACTCCATCGGAAAGAGTCTACCAACCATCGTCCGGGCTGACTGGCGATGTTGGTGAGCTTCGCCATCTTCTCCGCGAGATCGATGTATGTTTCTTCGCCATCTGGCACTATGTGTCCGTATACCATCCTCATCGTCACGGAGACGGCGTGACTACGCAAGCTAGGCTCAGGCAACAGTAGAATTTATCTGGCAGCGTACTCACCGGCTGAGATGGTGCAGAAAATCGTCTGGGCTTACGAGTAGGCGTCCCAGTAGCTTGTGCGTCTCCCTGGTTTGCGTGTCCCACTGCTGAGGGGCAGCTCGCGAGTTTGTAACCGTGTTGATCATGCGACGGTAGTTCTTCAGACGCTCTCCGTACTGTGAAAAGAGCACAGTAATCTTCCGACCGACGAGCTCGTGGGCCATGTGCATGTGCGGTCGGTTGCTGTAGAGGTTTCCACGCTTTTCGAACAGGTTCACAGCATCTTCGAGGCGATTGAGGAAGATGAACTCGCGGCCGGGAACGCGAAAGTAGATGATTGGCCCTGATGTGTGGCTGTCAGATTTGCGAGAACACGATGGGTAATGAGTGTAAGAACCGTACCCCAAGTCTTGACCATCTCCGCGTACGGTTGACCAGCCCATCCTATGGACATCTGCGGGAAGTTGCCAATGAACGGGTAAGGTGTCGGCCCTGATGTACTCAGTTGACGCGAAAGGAACTCCCGCTGGAATACGGACCAGGGGGCAGCTGCTTGCGACCGTGCCTGGAGTTCAGAACAAGCAGAGCGATGGCAGCAAGCGCAGTGGCAGTCACAGAAAGAGTAGTCGTGGGCGAGAACGACATGACGAGGATTCCGGTGCAAAGTTGAGGGCGTTAGGATGTAGTATATGTACGCCGTTGTCTGAATCTCTGAGAGCGTAAGTAAGTTAGGCCGCTTCGGTGTCGGACCCGGCCTCGAGTGATTGGTCTGACGGGCACATCGATCTGCATGACATTTCGTGCGAACTTCAAACAATACGGAGCAATCCTTAGATAGATATCGATGCTGACCCTTCCTGTACGACAAGAACACATGCGCCCTAGGATGGTTCGGGGTCAACTGACACCCGAGACGAACACAGCAATGTCTCGATATTGGAACAAGGTCTAGGATCCCACGGCGTACGACTAGGTGTTCACAGCACCACTAGGCGTGATGAGTAGCGTCTCAAGGGGTTGAGGAGTCAGGTGGTGTTGGTTCTCATCTGTGCGGTCAAACAGCGCAAGATTCTTGAATTCCGACCAGGGTGAGAGTCAGACAGTTGTTAGTCGGCCGTCTCGGGACAGCGAGCGGTCAAAGCGCCGAACAGCGCTTTTCGCCGATTGAGTGAGTGTTTGACCGACATGGTAACAGTGGTACTGTACGAGACTGCGTGACAGCGTATGGAGTTTGCCCAAAGACAAACATTAGAATCGACCTCGACGAGATGAGTGCAGAAGCTTCAAGATCACTCGTACTTTGCTGTACCGGCTCCCGGACACCCGCGGAGCAGCGAAGACGAACTCCTCAAAACGCCGGACACTGCTCCCGTCGTTGTCGATTACTCCCTCTGAGAACGTTGATGCCATCTCAGTAAGTAGGTGCATAGATCGGAAGCTGAGGGCTTATATTACACTGCCTGGGCTCAGGACAACCAACTGCAGAGATAAGGGCACGATTCTGCCGGAAGAGCAACGGTCGGAACCTTTTCGGAAATCCGCCGCCGGCCCGTGATAGGCGATTTTTCGAGTCCCCGTCTTTCGCCCGCTACCACGCTCAGCCGTCGTCCATCCGCCCTTTCATCTACATACAGCCTGGCGTCGACCCTGCCGCCGACATATTGCCTCGATGTGCGCTACAAAACGAACTCTACCAGGTCCCGGTATTGCGTGCGCTAGCCTCACTGTCCGAGTCCCACACAAAATGACTCCGACCTCACACGTGCAGCAGGCTGTGGACCAAACGGTGTCGAAGCGAAGCAAGATCTACAGATGCAGGGACAACGTCTGATTCGGCACTGCCGCGGCTTCGCTAGTCACGCACGACGACATCTCCGTCCACTTCCTTCGTGGCGGGCGCTTGAACGTCAGAACCCCTTATCTTCCTGCACGCTATAGGCTTGCTACATGCGGAGCAAGCTCGAGTTGTTCTCCATCGACCAGAACGTCATCCACGTTCGCTCGGCATTATATCCTCGTCTTGTTCTATGCTCACGCTCTCGGGTCCGATAAACTCACCGGGAGTCTGGGGTCGCGCTGAATACCCGTCTAAATCACAATCGGATGTGCATGTGCACTCGAGCGGGAGTTGTACTGTTGTTGAGGAAGGCACACTTTCCAGTTCAGCTGCGACCTCTGTTCAACTCCTGTCTCTGGGTCATCACTTCGGGTATCATATTCGTTTTTCGACAAGCATGCAGGGCACAGCGACATTATACATTTAAGCAGCGGCGCGATCGCTCCTACCTTCCCTCTCCTCCTCGATTCCCCAGTCAGAGTCGGTATACTCGTGCATCTTGACCTCCTGCATGAATCTACGTGTTATGAGCACACAATTGGGCGTTTGGGATGGCTCGAACGCACAGCATCGTCGCAGCCCCAGTCGCCGCGATCCCCAATACAGTGATCCAAACAAGACGCTCACTCTCAGCGAAGGCCTCCCGCACCATAGATCTCAGGGGCTCCTTTTGATTCTCCAGACTACGAATCGCCGTGTACGCAAGCTGAACGCCGCTGGGCAGGCTTTGAACGAACTCGGTCGGCAGCTTATGCAACAGCTGGTTCTGAAGGACTGAGGCTCCGATCGTGACACCCCACACCTGTGAACGTTGATTGAGGAGATCATTCGCACGCAGAGGAACTAACTCACCTGCCCAAACGAACGCAAGAAGTTGAAGAACGCGAGTGCACGAGCGTTAGCTTCTACTGGCACGGGCGCGAGAACCGGGAAATAGAGCGTCGTATACAAGGCACCGACACCGACCTACACCAGGCGAGTCAGTTTAGTTGCGCCATGACGCATGTAATGACGTACACCCCAGACGAGCTAAGAATATTATGAGAAGCGCGAGACGGACGTAGCAACTGTGCTCACTTGGTAGCCGACGATTGTGCCAGTCGACGAGTCAACGTGCAGAGTTGTCCAGAGACCCAATCCCACAAGTGTAGTAGCCCAACCGAATGCAATGATGGGGCGATAGCGCTTCAGGATGACAACCGAGAGCCCCGCGACAATGCCGAACGGCCCGACAGTGAGGGATATGCCCAGCCAACCTAGACCGCCAGCTCTCATGGGAGAAAAGCCCTTGCACGCTTGGAGATAGACAGGGAAGTAGTCTGGACCGAAAGACGTCAGTGCAATTTTTTGGCGCAATCTGACGCGTACAAATGCAGTTAATGGCGATGAGGGCGTTGAGGAAGGTGTTGAAGTAGCCGATGACGGTCGTGCGATGAGAAAGTAGGTGGAACGGAATGAGAGGCGTTGAGGCGAATTTCACCTCCCAAATGACGAAAAGGACCATTCCCGCCAATCCTCCACAAAGGGGAACGAGTATGCGAGCGGAGCTCCAGGGGAACTTGATGCCGGCCCAGGTAAGTGCGATGCAGCATGCGCACGTACTCGCAACGATGATGAAGTTGCCGCTGCAGAAAGACGTGAGCTCAATCGAGGCAGAATCCCATAAAACATACGTCCAGTCCAACTTCTTCAGTTTCGCGCTGAAGCTTCCTTTCGGACGCGCAACCTTCAAGAATCCCACCACGAGACCAAGGGCGAGGGCAGTGATTGGTAGGTTCATATCTGTACGCTTGGTCAAAATCGAAGATAGGCCGTGGCTGGTATGCTCACAGAAAATCCACCTCCACTTCCCAGATCCAGAGAGTGCACCTCCGATTACAGCCCCGGTAGCGATCGCTGTACTCCAGCACTCGTGAAAGGTAAGATACGAATAGATCGAGCGACAACATTACGCACAACTCCCAGTAGACCGTTATACGCCCCACGCTGCTTTAAAGGAACGAGATCTGGGGTACACCTGAGGTCACGTGACATAGATACACCGACGAATCATACCGGAGAGAATGATGGTGGGTAGAGACAAGATGCCGCCGCCTCCAAGTCCTGAGAAGGCTCAACATAATGATAGGCCGTACTTCGAGCTACGCACCTTGGACAACTAAGTACACGCGCAAATTAGTGGCCAATTCACTTCCGGAGACGAGCGCCCGACGCACCTCGTCCTGCAATAAGCGCATTCATGTTCGGCGCCGCGCCGCATATCGTCGCTCCGACAGCAAATACAATCAAAGACCCTATCATGACATCGCGTCGACCAAAAGCCTACTTCTTTGAGCGTTTGATCCCGTGACGTGCGGGACTAACATACCTGGGCAAGTCCACCGGTCATTGGCAACGCACAGCAGGAAGCCAGGGCATATGCGCTTCCCACCCACACGAAGTCAACGGCATTGAGATCCTCTGCGATGGACGGTAGAGCCATGCCAACGGCGCACTGCGGATTCCCTAAGCTACGCGCAATCTTCTCACAGACGTGAACTCACGAGCTCAAACGCTACGAGGTGGAGATAAGCCCATCGTTTCCATCCAATAAAGCAAATACTCGCCAGCTTCGTACATGGAGACCGCAAGGGCAAAGAAGATAAGCCAGAAGCTGCCGCCTCGCTTTGGCGGGTTCGGCGAGGGATCGGTGACCCGCAGCTCTTGGACTGTGACGGTGTTATCCTCGTCCCCCTTCTTCATCTGGTGGTCGATTGTCTGCACTGAGGGCGGCGGAGATGCCATGCTACAGACGTGGGGATGGGAGACAAGAAAATGGCTGGGGCAAAGAGGATGCAGATGGTTTTAAGCCACGCTTAGCGCGCCTCGCGGCAGACTCGCGGATTGCTTGCGGCGATGCAGACCTAACACCTCCGCTCGCACCGCTGAGGCAATAATGTCCGAGTCTCCCGAAGCGTGACGCGCTTGACGGGTGGAATGATCTATGTTTATAACACTGCAGCCGAGGACCGGTGAACCGAGAACCGTCGTAAATTCCGCCTGTCAGGGTCCGTGACAGCCCGTGACCGGATGCTGCAGCAGATCCCAGCACCCAGAAACCCGCTACCCCACAGCCACAGACCCTCAGTATTATAACCATCGCAACTGTACTGATTGGAGCAATCCCAATGGCCGACCAGGCATCGCAGGTTGCAGCCCTGCAGGCTGCCGCCGACGCCGTGAAGCAAGTGCACGTGCAGCTCTTCGCGACACGGTATCTGACAGGTCAGCGAGCTAATTATCCACTACCCGTCTAGGCTTACGCTTCGCTATCTAGTTGCCGGTGCCGTCATTGCTCTACTTGAGTTTACATCGGGGTTCTCCGGCGAGCTGGAGCTCATCTGGAAGGGCCGGCGAGGAACAGAGCGCAATGTGTTCCTCGTCCACCGCTTCATCGTCGTCGTCGGCCTGCTCTGTGCCGTTCAAAGTGAGTCTCCAGATGTAGGATGGTCTCAAGCTGATCGCGTTCAGTGACGGCAGGGTTGGCTAAAACTATGAGCGATACGGTGGGTACTGTATGCTTTGCCAACACGTTGACAGCTTATCTGACAACCTCTCAGGAGTTAGCCGACGTCTTCGAACGCCTTTTACGCGTACTAACCACTTTTCCAGCTGCAAGGTGTTGATCGGTCTCGTTGGCAGTCTCGCAGCTACGAGTGTCTGTCTTGCGGACGGTGAGCACAGTTTTACTACCGACGAGTGGATGCGCACGGTGGATTGAGACACGACTTAGGCCTAGTCACGATGGAAGTGTGGCAGTTGTGGGACTGCAACTGGAAAGTTATGCGCGTGCGTTGCTTGCGCTGTCACCGAAGGTCACCATACCTAATGGCTCGAAGTGGATGCTTTTCGCCTACATCCTCGAATGTCTCGGAACTTTAGGATTCCTCACGGCGACCGTCTTCAATATTATTAGTAAGCAAACGCCCACCTTCGCCTGTACACTCTCTTACCTAATCTAGCCCGAAATGGCGGTTTCACTTATGAGGTTTTGGTGCAGAGCTGCACATTACACTTTGCTCCGCGTTGGCTCGCTGGTAGCTGGGCGTGTGGGGTAAGCCTCAAGGGAATCACTTCGAATATCCCTTTCTCATGCAGATTTAGTTGGCATTCGAGACCACCATGCTTGTGTGTATGGTTCTAAATCTATTGGACAAGCCACGGGCCGCCAACGTGCGTCTGACACGTCTCCTCGTGCGCGATGGATTTGCATACTTTCTGGTTCGTATTCACAAACTCCCCTACTCTTCTCAACCGCTAACTAGAGAGCGCAGGCCGTCATAGGTGAGGACAACTCGACAAGCTCAACTGAAATCTGACACGCCGTGCAGGGCTGAGGACACTCAACCTTGTTATAGCAAGTACCAGCGAGCCAGCGTCATTCTTCATCCCTACATTGTATGCATTGAGCAGGTGTAGTGAACGTAGTGCTCACACTCGCTTATAGCTGCTCCTGGGCATTCGTCACTGTTCTTGTCAATCGTCTCGTCGTCAACCAGTGTCGCGAACGTCACCGCCTCCGATTCAGCGTTCATCTAAAGAGCGACCTCAGCCCTCTGGATTTGATGAGCACCCCGCAGTCTCCGCAGAGCACCGACGTTTTTGAACTCACTACGCGGGTGACTACCAACGTTCAGGTGGTGCAGGAGACGCGCAGTGACGTTTACTGAAACTGGGACATGTAATTAGTCTACACGACAACTCCGCACAGAGTAGGATATTATAATCAGTAGATACAGGCCCATGCAGTAACCTCTGCTCCAATCTACGTACGCATACTCATAGAGCCCGGAGTCGCCTCACGTGACCCTATGTTGCCCATCGGCGGGTCTGTGCACGCCCGGATCCATTTTACGATTGAGATGACGATTCCGAACTCGTCACAGCGTGCACACTCGTTTGAGGAACTTCTGTGGGAGCCGAGTTCCGGTTGGAACACTGTGACAAGGACGGCACCAGGGTGGGAGGGTTGGCATTACCGGAGGATTACTCGATGCGCCTTAAGACTCCGAAGCGGGAGCGGTCTATGTAGGCCCGGAACTCCTGTGTACCTACCTCCCTACCTACCTGTGATGGATTCGGGATTGACAACATGGGTGACAGGGGCGTCAATCCCCTCCGGGACTGAGTTTGAGCAATGTAGCAGAGTGCATCGGAGGAGTCGGATGTGACAGGGTCAAGACTGTCGAGGCACCTCCTTTCGTACAGCTGCTGAAGCCTCGCATGATCATGCATCGATCATGGGCAGTGCCTGGCGAGTTGAGCGCTCCGATAGAACCGTTGATTGGCCCGTTCCCCAACGGTTGCAGTGAGGGAACAATAAACAATGCGCCGCCTGGTGCCGCGCACCCCGTATTCGCACAGATTCAGACGTGGAGATCCGCGGAAGCGTGTGAGCCGCCTCGGGGATCAGGGTCTAGCAGTGCAATGCGTGAGAAGTAGAGGCGTCTTTGATATCGATTGATCTCGGGAAGAGTGTGCACAGTGCAAGCAAACGGACGGCGACGTGATTTGCAGGAGCGCGATTGCACGCGACACACCTCTGCTGCGTACGTGCCAGACGCACCGCTTCGGGGTTCCGCGTCGCGGAAACCCTGGAGGAGTTGAGTTGGACAAGGCGACACAAGCGCTGCGGCCACCGTTGTCCGCTGGACCCAGACAGCGACTCCTCAGATTCCACTCGGAGTGACAGTTTACGCTCTGTTATGGCCGAGGAGCACGCGCATTACGGGCAGTGGAAGTGGGCGTCTGCTAATATCGATCACGTCGTCCAGATACGACTCCGAGTGATCCTCGATGTCCGAAAACAGTGCGTCACCATAGCCAACTAGCTGCTGCGAAGATCCTCTGCACATCTGTTACATCCGTCGGAAGGGAATCGGCAGTTTGACAGAGACGTGCGAAACGGTGTGAGGGAGCAGTTCGGCGACGTAAGGAGTCCCAGGACTTGGGTGCGCAGCCAGCTCGGAGCCATGAAAGATGAAACAGCTACCAGCAGCTTTGCGCGTGGATGGCAAGTGCATGCTGTTATTTGACCCATGTTGGCTCTACGGAGATCGCATGGGCCGTGAAAAAACCGTGCACAGCGGTGTTTGAAGTCTGACCGGTGACGCGTTTTCGCCGCCGTGGTCGTCGTCGCACAAGGTTTCCCAGTAAACCCAAGGATGCAAAGTCACCTGGTGGACGCCCCTCAAAGCCTCTTGCGGATGACGTGCACTGACGCCCATGATCGTGCCAGTTGGCGCTTATGGATAGCAACTGGAGCGCTGGCAGCTTCTAAGATGCCCAGTTCTCACCCTACCACTGCTATTGTCTCTGCATTTGACTGTTGCGTACCCTTTGGAGGCGCAAGCGCGAATACTGGCGACAGTCCGTAGCCTTCCATTCGCAGTGTGTCTCGCGGGCCTGTCTTCTCGCACTGCTGCATGTTGCCGCCCGCACGCGTCCGTCTGTCGCGCATCCTCGGCTGCTTTTCACGACAAGACTGGATGGCGAGCTACAATGCTTGCAGACGGTTGCATTTTCGTCATGCGTGGGTTCGTCCATATGCGATCTCGGGACTGGCTTGTTGGGAGTGCTTGCTCAGCCTTGTTCATCAGGCGAGCTTCAAACTTGCTCTTCGCGCGTTAATCAAGCAGCTTTGACCTGTAGCATGAAAGTTGCATGTCCGGAGCCGCAGACGATGCATCGGAAGCGAGGTCAATGACGGACCCGCAACTGTCGTGGCACCTGTAGCGTCAAGCTATACCGTAAACGTCTACCGTGCTACTCTGGATGCGTGCATGAGCGACTCTGACTCGCCGCAGACTGTATTTGTGGCGTTGCAAAACACGCCCCTTTCATTCAAGTTTCCTTCAGGCACCGCCAACAGATCACCTTTACTCTTTCGTTCTACTATCGGTGGATTCGAGTTCGTGGTAACCTCTTCAAATGAATCATCCGCGGGGCAAGGTCAACTACTATTCCTATTCGCCGCTCTAGATAAGAAGTACAGCGTCACTCAGATGCGCCTGCGTCGTCGACGTGAAGCAGGCACTCCTTATAGCGAGAGAGACCTACTATGCTGCTAATAGATTAGGGCTGGTCATGGGTGTATCATCCTCATACGCAGAATCGGTCAGTCGAACAACTCGGACGAGCGCGCTCTTCGACCTTTGCGCAAGCACTCAGCTTAAACTTGTTGTAACGCGTTATACTGCACAGCGATGTTCGCGCCAGCTCGCCGCGGCGCACATGTTGCGTATCGCATTGATACCTTCGAGGGCGTCTCCGAGTCCGCGCCGACACAAGGTTCTCCGTCCGCTTACTGGCAAGGACCGAGTCTGCTCGTGTGCCTATGTGCTATCGACATATCGTGCGGACCTGAGGCACCATCAATTTACTCATGATGACCTTGCAGGATCTCTGTCAAGCCCAAGGCCTAAACGAGCATACTAGTGGCATCCCAGTCGGTTCCGAGACACAACAACAAATTTCGAACCCCGCTCCCGGTTTCGCTTGGCAACCGACAGATGCAGGGTCTGGCGGTTCCTCAAACTGAGGTGCTTTCAAAGTCGTGACATCATTCAAACGGGAATCTGCATGTAGATCATCCTAAGCCGAGCACGGTCACATCGTCCCTCGCGTTGTACTGATGTTCGCGTTCTTGGGAACCGGAGCAGCTTCACCTCTTCTGCTGTGCCAGTGCCACTACCGTCAAGGTGAAAGTTTCGTCTGCTCACTGGTTTTGGACTTCGCATCGACCAAGGCGCATTGCAATGTGTTCGCCGTTCGGCCGTCGAAGCCAATGCTCTTTGCACGCAAATCTCCTTTTCCCCTTCAACCCGGGCCGCCGTTCCCAGCTCTGCGCTGTCCCGCTGGAAGACTCCACCAGCAGAAGCTGCGAAGTCCCAAGCTTTGTCCTTGACTTCATGCAGTCGCGCTCCAAGACCTCATGGCTCCCAGTCACATGTAAGGTGAGGCTCTCACGCTTTTCCCGCCTCCGCTGAACGCTGTAGTTCAACCGTAGGTCATGGCTTGGTTTCTAGACCTGAACAGACACACTGCGCGATAGCAGATATTGCTGAACCGCTCCTTGAATATTCTCTGCCGCGCCGAGGATGATACGCTCTCGAGCCGAAGCGTAGTCGAGGAAGTGAAGGACGGCGTCGACGAATCAGCGGGCGCAGTGCGTCATGGGAACTTGCGCTTCTGTCCCGGGCCGTGAACGATGGCTGGCCATCCTCGACGTCTCCGCGCTCTTCATACACGATGCTCCTGCCTATATTTACGCGGCATGTTCTCAACGCGTTCCCACTCGACTGGAGTCACTTGACTATGGCATTCCGCAAGTTCTCGTTCCTCAGTCTCGTCGCCGGCGGCGTCGCGCAGACCGGCCGTTCGTATTCTACTTCGCGTATTGCTCGGCGCAGAGCTAACGCGCACGGACTGCAGTCGCGCCTAAGAAGTTCAATAGTCTCCCTCTCGGCGCTATCAGGCCCGCGGGATGGCTCTCGGACCAGGTGCGCATCCAACCTCGTCACGCTGCTCGTCGCCTGCTGACCTCGTCTTGTAGCTCAATGTGCAAATGAACGGCTTAGCTGGTCACCAGCACGAGTTCTACCACTAGTAAGCGTGGCTATCCCGATTGTACGACGATGACCTGACTTCTCTGCAGTGTACGGTTATGGTTTCCTTTCTTATCACCAGGATTCACCTCGACGTGTCACAGGTTAACAACACAGACTGGACTGGCGGTAGCGGCTACTACTCCAACCTCGAAGAAGGTGACGCGCTTGGTTCGACGTGTGGGCATCTGTACTGACGATTGTGTTCAGCCGGCAGCTACTGGTTTGTACGTCGTATCGGTCGCAATGCGCAACTTTCACGCGCTCATCCACAATCAGAACGCTGCTGTCCCAGCGGGCATTCTGTCCAACAACGCAGTATTCAATAATCTGACGCTCAACTTCCTCAACTACGTGATAGACCACCAAGACTCGACGGGATGGCTTGGACCTGAAGGTGAGGAAATCCCACTCCTTACGCATCGCCGTATTCAGGCACTGACCATGTTTTCAGTTGGGACGACTAAGCCGCGATACCTTTGGGGTCGTTATCCGTTCTTTTTCGGCGCCATTCAGCTCGTCGAGCACGATCCGACCCTCGCGGACCGCGTCGTACCAGCCCTGCACAAGTTCGTTCAGGTCGCGAACACGATGCTGCACAACAATGGCGAGGGCGTCGACGATTGGGCCGCGACGCGATGGGAGGACTTCGTCATGGCTCTGCAGTGGTGCGTTGCGTCGAATTAGGACGCGGCCCGTTGTTGAACGTACCATACTTCTCTAGGCTGTACGACTTCCACCCGAACGGCAACGAGGCGCTGCTTATCGACACTATGAAGATGCTCAAGGCTACCGGTGACCCCTGGGAGCAGGTTTTCGCGACGGCGGTCCGTTCGCAGTGCCAGGCCGAGATCTTGAAGTCGCACTGACTCGACCGCCACAGAACTTCCCCACGAAGGCAGTCGACAACACGCCGAACCCGTTCCCCGTTCTTACCTGGCACGGCGTGAACATGGCCGAGGGTGAGTGAATCATCGTTCAGCTTCGAGACACTCTAATGTGTGATCAGGTTTGAAGGCACTGCCCTCTACCTTCCGCTTCACTCACAACCAGTCTGGTCAGTACAATGCCTGCCCACCCTCGTTTTGTCCAACTAATGTATGGTTTCATCAGACTTGGCTCGCGCGAGCGAGGGATGGGACAACCTCTTCAAGTTCCATGGCCGTCCGTCCGGTATTTTCGCAGCGGACGAGTATCTCGCGGGCTTGGAGGCCCATCGCGGGTGCGTGACGACGACCATCTTCACTTTACGATTGTTCGCTCATCTTGCCGTACAGGACTGAACTGTGCCTTGTGGTGGCAAGTATAATCAGCTCCGCGTCGGTTCATCATGATGCTGACTTGCTCTGCAGGAGACCATGTTCTCCGGGTCGTTCCTGTACCAAGTGGCAGGCGACCCGAAGTATGCCGACCGCGTACGCTCCTTCTCTAGCGTTGCTCATTCGCAGCCTCTGACGCCTCGGCGTAGGTCGAGCGTATCACGTACAACGCCTTGCCCGCTACTCTGACCGGAGGTGCGTCTCTAATCCGGCCTCGTAAATCAGCTAGTACTTAACGTCGCTGTGCAGATATGTGGACGCGCCAGTATTTGCAGCAGCAGAATCAGATTGCGGCGAAGAACATGACACCGTGCGTCTGCATCCTTCGCTTCTGACAGCTTGGGCTCATTCCACCTCTACAGGAACCCGTTCCCGAACGACGGGTGAGTTATACGACGAGTGCAGGGATGTTTCCACTGACGTATGCGCGGCGCAGCCCGTACTCAAATGTGTTCGGCCTTGAGCCCAACTACCGTGAGCAACCCTGATGCGAGTCAATGTCGAAACTCATCGTCTACGGAAATCTATAGCTTGCTGCACGGTGCGTAACCTTCCCCTTATCCTTTCAAGACTCGTCTTACGCGCCTACAGGTCAATCATCCGCAAGGTCCGACCGCATCTACGAGCCTGTTAGCACAGACTCATCCTCCTGCTTCGTAGGCTGGCCGAAGTTCATCACGAACTCCTTCGTTGTTACACCGGACAACAAGTCGTTGGTGCAAGTCTACCTTGGACCGTTCAGTACATCTACAACGCTTGCAGGAAGTGCGTTACCTCTCCTTTCAACTTGGAGCATCGCAGGCTTCGAACTAACGGCGTACGCAGACAACGCTGTAACCGTGACTGTCGACACCCAGTATCCCTTCTCCGACACTGTGAAGACCACCGTGAAGGCTGCACAGGCATTTACCTACCTCGTTCGCATCCCGAGCTGGGTCGTTGGCGGGACTATCGCTGTCAACGGCGCCAAGGCGACCGCGGTCGCGCCTTCTAACGGGCTGCACGCTGTCAACATTGCAGCTGGCACCACCTCGTTGGTGCTGAATCTTCCCGCGCCGATCACTACAGGTAAGTTTAGCGTTCGCCCTCGCGTGCAGTTCGAAACGTGCTGATGGCTTGCGCTAAGAGTCGCGCCCGCACGGCGCCATCGCCATTCACCGTGGCCCTCTCAACTACGCATTCGACATCCCCCGTACGCAGAAGATCCTTGCACGCAACGCAGCGGAACCCCGCGCCGTTGACCTGGAGTTCGACTCGTCGGGCACCTGGCAGTTTGCGATTGACCCGTCGACACTGAAGTTCGTCCCGCGCACCGTGTCCGCGCTGCCTTCTCCAGTGTTCGACCAGGCGAAGCCACCGTTCAGCATGACGGTGACGGCGTGCCCGATTAGCTGGAGCGTTGCGGGCGACACTTTCGCGGCTGTCCCGCCTACTAGCCCTCGGTGCACCGGTGCGAACACAACGCTTACTCTCTGGCCGTACGGGGTGAGCACACTGTCTTGATGCTTGGATGCCGTGCTGACTGCTTGTTCGCCAGGCGACTAAGCTGCGTATCAGCGAGTTCCCTGTTATGCACGCGTGACGGGTTTCTAAGCACGGCACGCTCTGTATGCTAGGTGTACTGCTGGAAGCGCATGTAAGAATGTAGGCAGTGAAATTGAATCGCAAGTGGAATATGCACTTCTCCGTATGGCGGTGTTGCTATCTTATCTCCGTCACCACGTCTTGCGCTCTGACCGTCACTATGGCCGCTGTTCAGAGTCCACCAGCGTATACACGCCGCGACACAGCGCTTCCACCATACTCTTCCACTCTTCCAGAGGCTCTACGCCTCGGTGCAGCGCACATTAAGCCCGTCGTCACGGTCAACGAGCTCCAAGCCCACCTACGGCTGCTTGGCGCCTTCCATGAGCTCAAGACCCGCACTATGGCGGATCTGAGTCCCTCTGCTGCCACCGAGGCTTGGACTGTCTTCCTGCAGGCCGCTGTTCGACGGTTCGAAATGTGGCTGCGAGCTGGTGCGACCGGTCGCGGTGGTCGCGTGCCGTCGCTGGACGTGCTCATGGTCTGGCACGCTTACCTGTTGGTACGCCCTGAGTTCAGCTCACTGCAACTAGTGTTGAAGTGTTCCATGACTACCCAGAATCCGTTAAAGTACGCGCGAGACAGCCGCAGCGCCGTACCAGAGCTCGCTACACTGGGGTACTCACATCGACTCTGAATTTTATAACCTACTCACACATCTACAGTCCCTTCCTACTGCATGGATATGACTCTCAGGCTCCTGAATCTGATGACTATGAAGAGGAAAGCCCGCGAGAACTACCGTTCTCTCTTGACCTCGTCGCGGCCGTCCAACGCCAATCGTCCTTCGTTGAGAAGATGGTTGACATGGGCTGGACCGCTACGGATAGGTTCATTCGGGACTCTAGTGCTCTTGTGAGGAGCGTTGCACGGTACCACGCCTTCCTGGATCTCATGACTGCGTGTCCCGCCTCGTTCTTCGTCCCAACCCTCGTACGTATTTCCTATTATTCAGTCGTTCGTGTGCTTACATGTCGTGCTTCTCCGACGCCTAGGATGTCGTAGGTGTTCCGTGTGGTTTCTCTTCCTGTCTGACATTGAGTCTATCCAGGACCTTGCGTGGCATACCCACCAACTGAAAGCCACGACCTACCGGTACGTTTTCACCTCAACCTATCTACTGCAACTCGAATTACTGAATCCTTCTTGTGCACTAGCGAGGACACCCTTGCATTGCTGAACAAGGTGTTGGATCACGACGACACTGTCGAAGCGGAAGACCTCGCCAACTCGTTCCAGCGCACGACGCAGGCATGGCTGGTTCGTCGCGCAATCCTCTTCACTATAAGACGCTGCTTACTGACAGACCTCGACTGGGGTTCCAGGAGCGCTTTGGCACTGCCTACTCGGGTTGCTCGAACATACCGCCGGCTGATAAGGCAGTCTCGCCCGTGCTCGACGCTGCCTACGCAGGACTGATCGCGTACGATGTCCACGAAGCGACGCGTGTAAGCGGTGACTGTGGCGGCGGGTGTGCGGGCGGAGGCGAATGTGGAGGCGGATGCGGGTATGTCATGTCTGGGATGGAATTTTTTTTTCGTTCTGCTAACGCTCATCAACAGCGGCGGGTGCAGCACTAAGTAGTGGACATGACGGCCGTATAAATCATCTGTTCCGTGGCTAACCTACGGACTTCCGTCTGCTTGAGTGTAGGATATTGACGTTGTTTTCTATTTCCTGAGATCTGGCGGTTAGGTGCACGCAACTTCACCCAGTACACGTCTTCCAAGGTGACACCGCGTCGCTGAACAGAGCAGTCTCGTGTGCAGCGGTTGAGGAGGGGTAACGTCATGATGCAGCGCGCACATATCGAGCATGAGTCGAAGACGGAGTAGAGTAGCCGCCGCCGCCGAGATGGTCGATCGATATTCGGTTATTGCGGCTCCTCCGAGTCGTCCGACGCGATCGCGTCCTTCATATACACTGAGCACAGACCGATGGTTTTTCACTCGACCGCTATGTCTCTCATAACCATCCCCATGGTCGCCACAGCCTACCTCTTGCTCTTCGGCAGTGTGGGCATTGGCGCACATGCCCAGCCTGAGCCAGTTGCTGCACCAGCAAACGTCTCATGCACGAACGTCACATACGGCTACCTGGCGATCGAGACCACTGGCTACCTTTTGCGTAGAGTCAGCCCAATCGGACTCAGCCCGGTGGCACGCGACAAGTCCAACGACACGTATATCACGGCGACGAAGGGCGACCCTTTCACGTTCGAGAGTTGCAACTCGACATATATGGGACTTCCGCAGAACACGTCCTGGCCCGGAGCCGGGCTCATTACGGTGTACGGTCGTTTCAAGCAGGGCGAGAAGTGTATCACAGCGGAGAGTGACGGCGCGCTTGCGCTGAAGAACTGCTCCATCGCGGACGGGAAGCCGTGGCTAAAGCAGATCTTCGTACGTCAGCACCTGTCCTTGCAGGGCGTGTATGTCAAATTACTGACGAAGGTGACAGTCCTCAGTCCTGACGCTAGAAGGCAACGCCACTGGAGATAACTCCCCGACTCGACTCGTAGGATATAGATTCAACGAGACGTACGCAAATGTTCCTTCCCACTTTTCGCTCCAGCGTAGCTGAGACTCTCGTAGGCATTTCCCTTACTATACTATTCACGCCAAGAAGGACGGTGTCATGGTTATCGGCCGTACGTCTCTTCCCTCTCTCCCTCAAATCTAGTTTCTACATTGCCTAACTCAACGCGCAGAAACGCGTACGAAGCCGCCGTACAAGGAACGCGTCTGTCCGCCAATGTTTAAATACCGAATTCTTTTCTTCTCGCCGGGCGCACAGGGAGGAAAGCCATACTTCTGGAGATAGAGGGGCCGCCCTGATAGGACTACTCACACTGCATTCAATCATTGCTCCCCGCCGTATGTACACAATCTGCAAATGTCCGCATAGGCACAGCCTGAAGGACAATAAATTGATTCAAAAAAGGCCATACTTCATTAGGTAAAACATGGTATGCAATATCATGATCCCCTCGTCTTTACGTCTGTAAATAATTTCGATACAACTCATATTCCTAAACGAGAGGGACCGATAAGTAGATTGCATGACGCGCGTGGGTCGTATTGGTATTCGTGCCTCCTTGAGAGGGAATAATCTGAAGCTCTCGTGCCTCCTTGAGAGGGAATAATCTGAAGCTCTCAACATCATCCACAGCAAAACTCATCAGAGCGGAGGCATCGTTTACCTGTCACGCTCGAATACTTCATACAGACTAATGTACACTCATGCGAAGAGCTGCTACCTATGCAGTTCTTCGCAAGCGCGTTGACGCGAATTGGAGAACAGTATGATCCATTTTACACGACGTCGTGCCATCCACATTGCGGCTACCAACAAGTATACTTTCAGAATCGCTTGAAATCCATCCCACGTCCACCACCCAGCCCACCCAGCGTACCCAGTCCACCACCATATCCCCGTCGCTGCTTCTGGTACGCGCGCCACGCCGCGACGCCAACCGCCGCGACCGCGCCGGCGAGTATGAGCTTGAGCAGTACCGAGAAGAACCCACCACCGCGGCTCTTGGGCGCGTCGACGTAGTCGGGCATCGTCGGTACGCCGTGGCCGTGTTTCGTTTGCGGCTTTTGGACTTTGATTTTGCCTTTCGTGTCTTGTGGTATTGGGATCACGAGCGAGTTTGTCGAGACGGAGATTATGCTGCGAAAAGGTAAGGTAAGGACGGAAGACGGGGTAGGCTGGGGTGTTGTAGCGCACTCGTGGAAGTCGAAGACGTCGCCTGTATGGGCTGAGAATCCGAGGTACGGCGCGTTCGGGAGTGTATAGTTCTGGATCGTGAAGCAGTCTGTCCACTCGTCCCCTGCACATACAGAACCGTGAGCATAGGCCCGCGAGAGTAACACCGGTACGCACAAGCCTTATGTTGCAGTTGCACATCGATATATTCGCCCTTGATGTACGTAACGCGCATCTTCGTCGCGACCGACGCGCCACGGACTGCCGCCTGTCACATGTAAGCGAGGTAACGAGGAAGGGTGAACGCGTACAGAACAGGCACCAGCTGCGCCCAACTCTCCGTCACCGCCGACGTCGTAGGCAGTTTCGCCATCGCCTTTCATGCCGACTATCCGCGGGAAAGAGTACGAGTGTCGCGAGTTTGCAAACCTGGAACTCGTCATAAGACAGAGTCCGGTGGTGTGCGCGCGACGTACGTGTCGATGAATATGCCAAAGCCTTCGAACTTGTCTATCGAACGAAAGGCGGTCAGTATGGCTAGATGCGCGCGTAATTAACGCACCTTTAGAGCCGAATACAGGACCCTGGAGAGCGCGCTCTTTGGTCAACCATACCGCCATGCCGTCGCCGTACAGGTGCGTAGCCTCGCCGTCAATCTGTAGCGACTCGCGTGAGCGCTAGACGTGCAAGCAGCCAGTGGACGCACCTTGAACTCGACTTCGAATTGAAAGTTTTGTGCAGTCAGCGGTATGCGCGACCATAACCAGCCCTGCGCGCCGTGAGCGGTGCAGCCGACGCCGACCAGCGCGCGCACGTACCACTTCTGATTGTCGCGCTTGGGTCAACTGGAACAGAGTCAGCGAGAGTCGTTGCAGAGTGATAGAACGGACTCGTATATGTTTCATAGTGTTCTGGAGCGCGTTAGATGTCGAACACGACGACGAGCTGTGCACGCACGACGTAGGCATCGGCGCCAAAGTCCCACCAGCGGTTCTGGAGGTCCTGGTCTATGTACGGCGCGAATATTGTATGTGACCGCAGCGAAATAACCTGGTTCACAGGTTAGTCGCGGTTTAGCAGTCGCGAACACCCACGCACGCGCTCGATAGTTCGGTTGGAGAATTTCGTCACGTCGGCGGCGAGAACGCCCGCGGCCGTCGCCAACAGGCTTAGTGTTGTCGTTGTCGCTCTCTTCATCGTTCGTGACGTTGCCGCTCAGACGGATGCGGCGCCGCGGAAATGGGACGGAGGAGAAGGCCGAATTTATCAACTCCGCGTTTGCGGCTTGTTGTCCGACTTCACAGACGACGAGCGACACGCGACAGACCTGATTAAAACTTCGGGCAGCAGCCTGTGACGTGTTATAACGACCTGCTCCGAGTTCATTCGGGATGTCTGTCACTGATAGCTGCTCCGGCGAGTGGAAAGACAGCTTTTTCTCGCGACAAGCCTGAAATTCCGATTCTACTGGTAAATTCGCACTCAGGCCACTCAGGAGCGTTTGTTATCTTGAAGGGGTAATGCACCCCGCTCAGGAATGACGCGCGGACGGTGATTCACAGGCGAATTCCTACACGGCGTACCCCCGTCCGGTTGCACCGGACCATTTACACTTCGCACTCGCCCTTGCCTCTTGCCATCCTCCCGAGCCTCCAGACAACTAGAACGCAGCATGTTCTGGCGCCTATACCAAGTCCTCAGTCAATCGTTCCCGCCTCCACCCACATGGAGTGTCGACGACATGCCGAATCAAAGCGGGCGTGTCCATCTCGTCACTGGCGGGGCCGCCGGCATTGGTCTGGAGACGACAAAGGTTGCATTGCGCACGTATGAGCCGATGACCAGCATCTAACGCTCGGGTACTCAGGCTCTACTCATGAAAGACGCCACGGTGTACATTGCGACGCGCAACAGAAGGAAAGCGGAGGCGGCCATTGCACTGCTGAAGGAGGAGACAGGAAATGAGGCGCATTTTCTCGAACTTGACCTCGCTTCGCTCGAGTCTGTCAAACGGGCCGCCACGGAGTTCCTTGCGTGCGTTCTCTGCGTCTTCATCGTTCGACTGTAGGCTGACCGCCGGTATCGTCAGCAAGGAGACGGCGCTGCATGTGCTCTACAACAACGCGTGCGTGAGGACTGGAGTCCGGGCTTACACGACTCACCAATCGTTGCTCGACCAGCGGGGTGCTGTTCACCGACATGAAACTCATGACAGTCGATGGATACGACTTGCAGTTTGGCACCGTAAGTAGAGCTTTCTCGACGGAGAACGAGTGGTGCTGACCTCTCCCCGCCTGTAGAACGTGCTCGGCCATTTCTACCTCACCCGGTTGCTCATGCCGGCTCTGATCGCGGGACAAGCACGCGTCGTCAACGTTTCTAGCGTCATGCCGCTCATTCTCACTGCGCCGACATCCTCGTTCGACTATCTGACTGACGGCCCTGATCGGCGGAAACTGAGCCTGGGGAAATACAGGATGTACGGCATCAGTAAGCTGGTGCGAGGCTATTTACATAACTTACGTGATGTTAAATGCTAAGGTTGTACAGGGAAATATTCTCCACGCAAAGGAGCTACACCGGCGGTATGCACAAGACGGCATCGTTGCCACCGCCGTCAACCCTGGTGTGTTGATCCTGCTAGACGTCAACAGAGTCGCCCTAACGGGAGAAACAGGGATCCTCAAGACGGACCTATACAAGACAATGCCCTCCCGCTTCAGGCGCTGGATCGTACGCCGTCTTCGTTCCTTGACCTTTTCCCCGAGGCAACTGGATTTATAGTACGATCGACTCCTGTATCCGCCACCGTTTGGCGCGATAACTCAGCTGTACGCGGGTACAGCTCCTGAAGGAGCGTCAATGGGTGGTCAGGTCTGTGACTCTCACGAGTTAACATCGCGGAGTATGTATACATGCTGAGATGATCCTGCTGTCTGTAGTTCCTGGTGCCCTGGGCGAGAATCGGACCTACGTCGGTAGAAGCGTCCGATGCAGATCTGGCCCGCCGACTCTGGGACTGGCTGGAAGAGCAAGTTCGCTTCCACGAGACGCAACATTCATGACGCTTCATGGAATTGGTACCAATACGGCCGACAACGCACGACGTACAATGTAATTGTGTTCTCGAAATTGGAGGATAGTAACATTTAAGATTGTGCTTCTACGCATGCAGAGACGAGGAGATCATGGATATGGTGTCTAATAGCCTAGTGAAGCTGAACCGATTTGCCGCCTTGTGCATTCGGCGGGAAGAAGAGGATACGATATTTGTACATTGCCGGACGGACGCGTTCCTTGTACGGCGGCTGGATACGCGTTTCTGCACTCTGAGTTAGGCACTATAGAAACTGATTTAAACGGGGAGAGAAGGGAGACGTACGGCTGAGGACACTGACACCATCTTTCTTCATGTAAACAGTATAATAAGGAAAGTGGCTAGGAGAGTATCAGCTACGTCGGAGCGCGGAGTAGGGAAGAACGTTTACGTACGTTTCGTTATGTCTGTACCCTACGAGCTGAGTCGGGGAGCCCCTGGATGTGGCGTTGCCTGCTTCCGTCAGGATTGAAGACTGTCGCCTGCATCAGTAATGGGCGATATACACGTCCTGCTAAAAAGCTATGACGTACGAAGATCTGCTTTAGCCACGGCTTCCCGTCCGCGACGGTACAATTTTTCAGCGCAAGCGCGCCGTCACTCTCCGCTGTCATGCACTTCTCGCCCTGCTTGAAACGACCGTACACCGTGATGACTCGCTCTCCAAATGACGTTCCATAGGTCTCGTTCTGCGGGAAGCCCATGTATGTCGAGTTGCAACTCTCGAACGTGAAAGGGACGGCCTTCGTCGCCGCGATATACGTGTCGTTGGACTTGTCGCGTGCCACCGGGCTGAGTCCGATTGGGTTGACTCTACGCAAAAGGTAGCTAGTGGTCTCGAGCCCCAGGTAGCCGTATGTGACGTTCGTGCATGTGACGTTTGCCGGTGCAGCAACTTGTTGAGCATGTGCGCCGACGCCCACACTGCCGAAGAGGAAGAGGTAGGCTGTGGCGACGACGGGGATGATGAGAGACATAGTGGTCAACTGCGGAAATCAGCAGTATGTGCTCAGTGTATATGAAGGACGCGATCGCGTCGGACGACTCGGACTCGGAGGAGCCGCAATAACCGAATGTTGATCGACCATCTCGGCGGCGGCGGCACCTCCACTCGAAGCGTTGCAGGCGCGGTTACTTGATACTACTGTGGTACAAATTTACAGCCATTACACGTATCAAATTGCTGGAGTGCCTTTATTTTGTTTTTCAGTTTGAAGTCCGCTGGAACGCTGGATGTACTTCCCGATGGGTGGACGAGGCCCCGGAGGTCTCTCATATTGACTGTACTCGCGTTGGATATCCCCAGTTAGTTCAGTCTTCGAGTCATATAAACATGTACAGAGGTTCGATGTCCTTTTCTGTAGACTCTACACCCCAATTCGATCACGGTGAATAGTACAACAATAAACGGCGTGTCATGTAATACGTCAATGCGAAACTATGGACGAGTCTATAACGAAAGGGCAGCCACACCCAACGCAAAAATGGTACTAGCAACAAGCCACTGTGTTGAGCCACGAACCGAAGCAGCGGAGGAGTTCTTCGAGTTCTTCGGAGCCGAAGATGCACTCCCATCCGACGGTTTGCCCGATCCTGCTCCAGGAGACTGACCACCAAGCATCGTCGAAGCCGCGTCCGTCAGGGCAGAGACGAGATCAGGGTCGTTCAGGTCGGCCTCAGGCGGCAAGCCTACGAGTGCAGCGCGACGTGCAGCCAGATATTGCGCATCATCTGTAATCTCCTGCGACAAGGGGATGAGCTGCGCGAAAGGTTGCTTCGGCGCATTGACGTCGAAGTCCATGTTCCCGTTGTAGTTGTAGCTGCACAAGAGTTTATTCACGTGAAGAAAGAGCAGTGTGAATGGACGTACATCTGGAACGCATTGCGTAGGAAGGAGTCTCCAAGCTGGAAGTCGTGGGACGGTAACGGGAACGAGCCGGTGCTGAGGAAGGCGCTGACGCAGACTGTAGCATTGGCGCCTTTGAAGAGGAAAGGCAAGGTCATGACGAGGTC
>KV426137.1:27241-52803 GCA_001632375.1 Exidia glandulosa HHB12029 | reverse complement strand
TCCTCCTCTCTGAGCGTCCTCCCACCGAGGCATATATGTGGTGCCGTGACAGGCATCCGGAGTTTGGAGACTGAGCATGGTGTCTCTGGGTGTATGCTTCTTAGCCCAGCCTAGCCACGTCTTACACACGGTCTCAGCGGTGGCCCAAGTCTTGCTTGTGCGGGCGGATTGGATGGTGTCGGATGTATCCATTTTTGCGTCTTGCAGTCTCTCCTCAGCAGCTTTGAAGTTGGCGCGCGCGGTATCTTTGGAGTTGGGCGATGCGGTAAGTATTGCTTGCTTCGCTTCTAGTCGCTCGGATTTCAATTTCTCAAACTTTGCGTTTCTGCGGCAGTTCTGTTCTCTCTGATGACGTTTAGCAGCGCGCGTCACCGCTGTTTTGAACTCGCGGTATATGGCCTGTACATTATTTGCGCTGTCGCGTGTGGGACCGAGCTCGGCGATTCTGCTCAGTGCATACTTCCCAGCTACGTCCACGGCCGCCATGAACTCCTCATCTTCAATGAGAGTGCTGTGCATCGTCCAGCGGCCTGGTCCTATGAAAGGCGCATCCAGGTTGACCAATTCTGCTGAGACACGGCTATGGTCATGCCGATTAAGGTCCGTGAGTTCTATCTTCCAGTTTCTACTGGCCAGCGTCAATCCGCGTGTGAGATAGATACGGTCGATCCTCGACAGCTTGTCGCGCGTCGGACTGCGCCAAGTGAACTCTACATGTGAGGGATTGGTCTCCCGCCAGCCATCTGCAACATGTAGGTAGCGCTTTAGTGAGTCAAATGTAGCAGGTGCGTCAGAGTCATTGAGTTTTGCTGGGAAACGGTCTACGTCGTCTTCGACGAAGTTAAAATCACCAAGCAGCACATCCGGTTTCGGGATCGTCCCGCCTGAGTCTCGGATTTTGGTCTCTATGGTAGACCACATTTCACGGTTCTCCAGAGTGTCATTTGGGCCGTATACTGCGAGGAAAGTGATCTCGTCATTCCTGTGCCAATTCATCGTTGTGAGGATCGCACGGCCTGGGACAAGGATGTGAGTACTGAGGACCTCAGTGTTAGTCAGTCTTTTGTTGAAAATAAGTGCAACACCGCCAGCTCCCGCTGGATTGTCGGGATGTGCGGTATTCACAACAAACAGGTCTTTGTAACATGTTTCGAGTTCGCGCATATGCGCGTCTGTCAGGTGTGTCTCTTGCACGGCCATGACACCGATCCTCTCGCCCATGATAGCTGTCGAAAGCTTTTTCCACTTCGCTGAGCCGCGGATATGTGGCGAGCCTCGTCCTTTCATATTCTCGGTGGCTATAAGCAAATGTGCTCTTGTATGTTTATTGCTAGGCGCTGTGCGCATACGGTTCGGGCGCGCTGATCTCGGGAGGGATCTATATGGTCGCTCCCGCTCTCCAAGAGAGGAGGCAGGGCTGTTGGTTGTTGGTGAGATGGGCTCCCCGTTCGAGCGGGGAGTTTCGGGCAAGTTAGCCGGGGCAGGATAGCCAGCCCCGGAGGTCTCTCATATTGACTTTACTCGCGTTGGATATCCCCAGTTAGTTCAGTCTTCGAGTCATATAAACATGTACAGAGGTTCGATGTCCTTTTCTGTAGACTCTACACCCCAATTCGATCACGGTGAATAGTACAACAATAAACGGCGTGTCATGTAATACGTCAATGCGAAACTATGGACGAGTCTATAACGAAAGGGCAGCCACACCCAACGCAAAAATGGTACTAGCAACAAGCCACTGTGTTGAGCCACGAACCGAAGCAGCGGAGGAGTTCTTCGAGTTCTTCGGAGCCGAAGATGCACTCCCATCCGACGGTTTGCCCGATCCTGCTCCAGGAGACTGACCACCAAGCATCGTCGAAGCCGCGTCCGTCAGGGCAGAGACGAGATCAGGGTCATTCAGGTCGGCCTCAGGCGGCAAGCCTACGAGTGCAGCGCGACGTGCAGCCAGATATTGCGCATCATCTGTAATCTCCTGCGACAAGGGGATGAGCTGCGCGAAAGGTTGCTTCGGCGCATTGACGTCGAAGTCCATGTTCCCGTTGTAGTTGTAGCTGCACAAGAGTTTAGTCACGTGAAGAAAGAGCAGTGTGAATGGACGTACATCTGGAACGCATTGCGTAGGAAGGAGTCACCAAGCTGGAAGTCGTGGGACGGTAACGGGAACGAGCCGGTGCTGAGGAAGGCGCTGACGCAGACTGTAGCATTGGCGCCTTTGAAGAGGAAAGGCAAGGTCATGACGAGGTCTCGTGGGTCGACGAATATCTGCTGTCTGCCGATCCAAGAGTTAGCGTGCCAAACATACACTGAGCAGAGTGAAAGCACATACTGTCCAAAGATGAAAGAGACAGACATGCGAGCGGTACACGGCACGAGCCACACGTCCGGAATAACGTTCTCATCGGGAGTCTGCACCAAGAAAGCTCCAGGTATGCTCGAGTAGATCGCAGAGACGACCTCGGCTGGGAGGAACGCGAGCGACGTGCCAGTATCGAGTAAGCCCAGTGCGCTTCCTCTTGGGGTGTTCGGGAATCTGCTTGGCGTCGGGACCGTCTTGCCCGCAAGCACCAGTGCGTCGACCGAAACCAACCAACGTGGGAGATCGCCTGCTTGAAGATTACGCACTGCAGGTAGAATGGGCGCCGTGTTTGCCTGAGCAAGGAACGTGTCTGGTACTTCGTTGATTGAGAACGTGCCGTCCGGCGTATCGTTGTCGAGGTCGTCGCGGCCGAGGTTAAAAGCGATGAAGCTCCTCCCCGAAGGATCGGAGGCAAATACGTTGGCGAGCGCGGTCAGTCCTGCAGTTGGAGACCCGGCCCTCGTCAGGCTGGCCTCGACTTCCGACGCCATGACGCCACCGAAGGAAAGGCCCATGAGACCGGAGACGCCGTTGTCGTACAAGGTATCAAATCCGGTGGTATCCACAGCATCGAGAAGCGCTACAGCGCAGGCAGGAGTCAGACAACACGCACTGCAGCAACCCGGCTGCGCTCTACGGACCTTGACTCGGGACCGAGTAATCTCCCGCGTTCAGCGGTGCAAATGCAACGGCGCCGGAGACGGTTCCTTCATCAAGAGATGAGTAATTTCCAAGAACCAGACGCCGTGGCGACTGAGCACACACCGGATCCGTATTGGATACTCCCATTCGTGCGCAGAGTCCCATATTGCAGGCCAAGAGACGGATCGTCGACGGGGATGTCACCGCGGTGTAACCATAAATCTATCCCGGGATTTAGTTCGTACGTACGAACAGCGAACTTGAAGATGATTTCGTCAACGTACCAGAAGAACCGGTGTCGAGAACAAAGGAGAATGCTTCACAGTCGGGATAAGTCACAGCGCACGGACCAAGGCGGAGTGGTGTACGCACGTCGTTGTCCAATGGAGAATTGCGCGGCATACAGCGTGTCTTCAATGTTGAACGTCGAGAAGGTGCCTCCCCTGCGCCGCAAGACCTGCTTGCCACCGGTTATGGGTACGCGGTGTCGCGTGAGCCCGAGTTGGAGCCCATACGTCCCTGCGACCGAAGAAAGAAGAACAAGGGGAGAAAGGTGAACCATCAAAACCGGGATGTAGTAAACATATCTTAGGGGATAGTCGACGCCTTATATCGTCGAGAGGCGGCAGCAATACAGTACTGCCTTCATCAGGATTTGCCGGCTGCAGTTCTGAGTTCATGGTGGGCGGCGCACAGCCCGATGTCAATGGCAGAGGGATTCTCGTTGACACGGCGATGGAGACGGCGACGCTGTTTAGATTGAGTGGCTGTTCGTACGGTTAAAAATCCTGCTTGGGCGCAGAATGATTGATGGACTCACCCGGCCCGAGCTCCTGTGAGGATCGTACTAAGAGCCCTCGGCAGGACCGATTACAGCTGTGAGCCGGGAGGTCAGTGACTTCAAAGTTCATAGAGGGACCTTGTAGCTGGTGAGTTTAACCACCATCTGTCACGTGAGTCGAAACCCCTCAGGCTCCGTTCAAATAGAATCGCGGTCGAAGTTGTAAGTTGAGTGTTGTGTTATGGCTGTACATGAGTCCTGTCCGCAGTCGGCATAAGAGTGAATCATGCCCCGGTGTGCGAATGGGCACGCGATGTCCAATCGAGGTGTTCCCCGCTGAGCAAGTGTGGATCGAGCCTGAGATCGAGTGTTCCACACACTCTGAAGACGAGAATCCCGTTTGCCAAGCCATAGGGCGAATCGGAACGCGCGCACCAACTGGGGAGGGAGAATACGCGCTGGGTCAAGAGGCGGGAGACAAGATGCTATGTGGATAGCTTTGGTAACAGAGCTGGAGGTGGGAAGTCAAGGATAGCCATCCTATGCCTCCGTGTACAGACACGCAAAGTCGAGGAGTAGCACTGACGATCTACATTGACCATCGCTGCAGAGCTACGCCTTTCACAGCTTTTAACATGAGGGCACGACACGGAGGGCGCGCGAATGCCGGAGAAAAACGTCAGGGATTGATTGTCTGTCAAGCGCCTTGAGACTCATGAGAGAACAGCGCGCACATAGTAAGCTCCAGCTACGCGTGGTTGAAGATTGAATCGACTATAATGCAAATGCTGGGAGGACGACCAGGACGGTCGTGAGCAGCAAGACTGAATCATCCTCCAAGTGCAAGGTGCGAGCGGCTCCGGAGCGCAGGAGAGTAGTACAGAAGGTACGTGTCGCAGAGTTGAAGCCGATTCGACTTGTCAGTTCAAACCGCGCGGAGAGCGAATGACGGCAGTCTCCCTCCCTTGCGACTGGACCCGTCACCGCACAGGAGTTCCGGAGATGCACTTCTCGCGCGCGTCTGGCACCGACGACGTGCTCGGCAGCACCGTCATCTCGTTAATCGTGCGTCACGGCCACAGTTGTCAAGTCTACGCTCTCGTTTGCTGAATGACGTCGGGTACAGAAGTTGGACTGTCGGTCCACGGCGGCGGCGGCGAGGTCGACGAGCGCTGTCGCGAAGACGATGCCCTTTCGCCTGCTCGGGACTATGGAATGCAAGCTGCGGGAGAAGCGCAACCGGATCCTGGAGCTCGAGATGCACGTTGTGAAGCTGGAGAAGAGATTGAAGGCGAAGGACGAAGAGGTGCGCCCCCGCGATCCATTTGCGACGAGGTGCTGACGGGTTGGTAGATTGCGCGACTCAGCGCAGCGCAGGACGCTGTCGGCGGCGCCAATCGTAAGGTTTAGGCGGATAAGGTCTGGGACTTCGAGCCGTCGCCAAAGTGTAATTGTACTGTACGGTGAGGGCAGGTCATAAACACGAACAAACATGCTCCTCATCTTCCTTGGCTCCCACTTCCTCGCCATGCACATCTCGCGCCCGTCGTCGTCGCTCGAGCTGCCTCTTAATTTGACCAACGCGATTGCGTGCAACTCCTAACCTGAAGCTGTGTCATTCCGCGCATAATGCATCCGGTGTCCGATCGGAGGACTCGCGCCTAGCTCGCGCCCCGCCCTGCCGCGAAGTCGAAGGTCCTCGTCGTATCCTCGCCTTCTCCTCTTCATCTACCTCCTCTCGCCGTCGTCGCTCTTTGTTTTATAAAAGGCTTTAAGATGACGCCGAAGGCCTGAACTTGGACGTGACTACTAGACTGCCCGCGTCTAGAGCCTCCGAGTCATTCCAGGTCACGTCTCTCCCAGTCAATTGTGGTGCAATATAGGACTGACCTTCGGGCGTTTGATCCAGCCAAGCGAAACGAGTTCCAGCGGACACGGCCCTCCTCGCTCAGTGGGACCACACCACCGGATCTATAACACTTGTAACACTCCTTTTAGACCGGGGACTGTAAGGATATTCCGAGGCTATAATGGCGCACTGGCAGTGCCACGAACCCGCGCTTTACCTTCGCGTCCGGATGCTTGCAGTAAAATTCTCAGGTACTTCATTCGCGCCGACCTGTATGCATCACGCTTTCCCCCGATTCACGCCCACACGTTTCATCTCTTGCCTGCACTCGCTCATACCTGTGCTCATATCAAGCTTCCGTAGTTTGCAGGTACTGCACTCAGTGCACTGCAGCGTTCGGCCGCAGCTTGTTCGGCCTTCTGCACCAGAGCCGAGATGCCATCCTTGGGAAGCGTTTGCTCCTTCGTGTCGGCAGCCAGCTTCGAACTCGCCTCAACTTTCAGGCTCGTGCACGTTTCCAATTCGAATCGGCCGGGTCTAGTGGAAATAACACTTTCAGGCGCGCAATGCATTGTTCTGCGGTTTTTATTGACGAGGGTGACGTTTGCTGTGACATTCCTCTAATGACTCGTTGCTTGGTGCTATGCCTGACCTCATGTTGTTACATGGCATCGGACAGGCTTGCAACGCTGCGCGGCGAACCTGTTTGTTTGCGCCCATCGAAGTAACAGTGTTGCTTCGGCTCTCGGAGCCGTAACTACGCATGCATATGCAGTGACGCAAGCATCCTACATATACCGTAGCAGTCTAATGATGCCAGCACATCTCTTATCTCTGCTCTCATCGTTATTCCTCACGCTCTAGACATCATGAGCGGCAGTGGTCCTATGCCTTCACTGGACCTCACCTTTGGAATCCTGCAAATTTCGGTCTTTGTTGGCGTTTTGTGCGCGCAGTTTCGAAGACAGAGCGCAATTTCTGATTTCAACTGGCAGCCTGACCGGACTTGCTACTCTGCAGACATGGAACGTACGCGAAAATACCTGAGACTACGTACGAACTCTTTATTGATAGAGCGCTTGCTGTAGTATTTTAGGCACTATACTGTAAGTCAAATTTTTATTACCGCCGCACTCCTCCCGTTACACCGAAAATGTGTTACCGCCTGCGCTGTGTGACCGTTACTTTATTACCGCGCCTAGTACGAGATATGTCCCTGATGAGACCTGGGTGTATCAAAAACAGCTTTCTCCGCCTGTGACAGGCGTCAGGATCACTCTCAGACGCAGATAATTTGCTGTACAGTATGGAACAACACGTTTTCCGCGGAGTGGCCGTGAAATTTGATCTCCGAGGCCTCTGGTGGGACGTTTTGGGCGTTACGCTCATTACCGGCAGGCCGGCGTTACGCGTTACATTTCGCCAAAATTACCGCCACGCAGGGGCCCTGTTACGCGTTACGCGGTAATAAAAATTGACTTACAGTAGTGGAGATTCAGCTGTCCTGCGGGCATTGGTGCGTCCCTACAGGCTAGCCACATCTAACCTTTCGAATTTGTAGCAGGTCTCAGGTGTCTAGTGCGTCCTAAGAATAACTCTGCGTCGCTGTACTACTCGGGTCATACCAAGTCTTGCGGATGTCTTACACTCGATGTTTCTCATCCATAGCGTCTATATTTATACCATCAAGGACTTCGGCAACTATGCAACGCTCACCTACTTTACCTGGAGTCTCGTAGCCTCGTTGGCGGTTTCCGCTTCAATCTTATTCGCAGTACAGGTGCGCAGTTTCTCAATCGCCTTCCAGCGCTAATTCCCTCCACCTCGCAGAGTTTCTACTGCATGCGCATCTGGAGGCTGAGCTCAAAGTGGATTGCCATCCTCTGTTGGACGTTAGCCTCCGTACGGGTCCTCAGCGACTACATCCTGACGGGTGTACTGGTAGCGGCGGATGATCGATTTGACGTCTTGCGCTCGAAACGCGGTCAAGCGCTGGGACTAATTGTTTTGTGCGACGGGGCAGCTTCGGACTTGCTGATCGCTGGCTTCACCTGTTGGATATTCTTCCGCGCACGTGCGACTGTCGGAGGGATTATATCCACCGACAGACTTCTCGACAAACTCATTCGCTATACTATTGGTGGGTGTAGTTCTTGCGTTGTGTCTGGAAGCCGCGCTCACCGCCTCCACAGCGTCAGGAGTTCTCACCGGTCTGATTGCAGTGGTACAGGCTGTGGTGGTGAGATCCTTTTACTCTCCATAAATTGAAAAGCCAGCTGATAGACTATGATTTCCCACTGACACAAGTACGTCACACTTGACAACTGTACGTGCGAGTGCGACGTCGAGACATCGAACTCGGAGCTCCGGGCTCCCGACGCTGACGCGCTCTGGCAGTCGTCTTCGCAGCGTTATACTGCAGCACTGCCAAAGTATTCAGCAACTCCTTGCTCGCCTCTCTCAACGAGCGCCGACATCTGAGACGAGAGCTCGAGGCTCCGAGCGACCCCCTGGAATCTCGCCGTCAGGCAGTCAGCGGACAAATCATGTTCGCCCCAGTAAGCGTGAAAGTTCCTACTATGTGCATATGAGCCATCTCTCACGATCTGGAGCAGGGACCTCAAATCACGGTCTCTACGGTATCCATATTGGAGCAGAGCTTCGAGATGACAGTTCGTATTACCATCTTCAATCAATTCATTTGCTAAATCAAACCGAACTCTATGTTCCACAGCCCAACTTGAAGCAGAACACATTGGCAGAACTCACGAGCGATTCGTCCGGACGAGTGTAGAGGGCGGAATCGGAATGTGTAGGTACAGGGTGGCTGCTGTGTGTCGTGCAAAGCGGCTGTTCAATCTCGAATATTTAATATGCACATGAACAACTCGAACATACTCGATAGATACTCTAAGTCTTCGATCGCATATAATTAATTACATCACGACCTAAGCGGTTCGTCCGCAGGCAACACCGCAAGAGAGGCGAGGGACTCAGAGCGCACGAGCGCGGACTCGGACCGTGACTTCACATGTTACTATCGTCAAGGGAGGCGCTCCCGGACGTCAGGGCAAGTAGAAGTCGGATCGCTCTCCGCCCTCATCGACATCCATTCCCAGAGGACCAGACGATCGTGGGTCGAATAGTCTGGTGGGACGAAGGTCTGCGTGCTGCCGCCTAGACACAGCCTGCATGTCCAAAATAGTCTCTGGGACGGCGTGCTCCACAATGACCTCGTCTGCACATGTGCGTTGTAGTTGGAGGAGCGCATTGTCCCGCGTGGGCCCAGCGGGCTCTATAAAGTCGCGCACGCCGGAAAGCGTGAGAACACGCAGACGTGAAGCAGTATAGCGTATCCGATGCCGGATTACATCCGATATGTCGGTAACGGAGAGGATGCATCCGTTGCGGCAGGCGCAGTGAAACGGGGTTTCCGGCTCTGAATCATCCCAGGGTGACGCCAATAGAGGTTGTCCGAGGCACGGCGCACCACCGGACGAGCCGGAGATGCGGACCTCCGCCAGCGCCGGGCAGTCCAACGATGGCTGGTGCGAATGGAACACGAAGAAGCCTTGCATATCTCGTTGGCGCATATGGCGAGGAAATTCCTCGCGCTGATACGTGCAGGAAATGAGAACCACACAGAGAGTGTGAAGGTTCGGCAAGTGTAGACTGGGTGTATCGTCCTCCGGCCAATGTACCTCGCTGAGCCACAGTTGCACCACATTTATGAGGCTGTAGCCGTTTATGTGGCCGTGCAGTATGCGGTCTAGCGATGTTGCGTGAGACACGTTGTACAGCAACGTGGTGTCGCCCATACGGATGTGCAACAAAGCATCACCCATAAACACACAATCCGGGTTCTTGATATCGGGCAGCGCGCAGTCTGTTCCATGGCTAGGGTTCACTGCGATGTTTCCTAGACCCCGAAGGTTCATGATGACCTTTAGGGCCGACCGAGCGTGCACCGTGAAGAAGTCTAGAAGCCTCCACACGTCCGCGTCCGGTCCAAAGCTAATGACGGATAAGGCTATACGACTCAGACGGTCGTGCAATGCACCAGGCGGTGCCGACGGCCTGAAGAAGTAGTCAAGGACCAGACTGAGTCCGAACATTTCCAGACACGGCATCCAAGATAAGATGTCGAGGATCTCCACATGGGTGATCAATTCCTGTCTCGGACAATAATCAAATGTCGTCAGGTTGGAAAATGCAGGACATCCTCCTGAAGGGAGGATGACCTGATCGAGCCAACAAGACCTCAGTCGACCCGCCGCTGCAGCAAAAATATTCGGATCAAGAGGAAGGCCAGCGTCGGGGTCGAAGGCTGATGGTAGTCGCAGGGAAAACGAGGTCAGAGACGGCGCAGGACAACGCAGGCCATCTGTAAGTGCAACCCACATGGACTGTGTCGGATAACATACAAGGCGGTATGACTCGTCACGCGGGTTATAATATGTTGACCAATCATAGCTGTAAGCTGCAATCATCTTCACGGCGAAGGGCGCGAAGTGGAACACAGCTGACTTGCCCAGTATTGCTCGCATGCCTGCCACGGCCGCCTGATGGGCAGCGCCGCCAGACGCGAAGTCAGAAACATTGCAGGAGACGACGGCAGACCCAGACAGCGACCCTTGACGTCGTAATATGGCCACAGCCGCCGCCCAATTCGGAGATGGTAGCTCAACGGCAGCGGTCGGGGTGTACGAGGTGTACGGGGAGGCACCGAGAGCAACATTCGTCCACAGATACTCGGCGGCAAGGGCACCCTTGCGCCAGGAGGAACATGTTTGAGATGCGGCAACTCGCTCTTTGAGCGTGAGGAACGAGAAGATGTGACATAAGACAGCAGCGGGGAGGGAAGCGGCAGTACCCGTGCCGACGCGTTTCGCAATGAACGCAGAGGCTGAGCGTAATGCAGATGCAATACAGTCGGCGATTGAGTCTCTGAGCAAAGATGCGGTCGTCCTAAATTACTTTGAATTAGCCAGCGTCGAGGCAGCGCGTCATGGGATGACAGTGTGCAACTCACTGCGATCTGCGCCAGGGGCGTGCGCGCAGTGTGTTGGCTGCTTCTACACTGCAGTAATAGAGCATTGCACTGCTTGTCGTGTACACACTCGCGCTAGCACTCGTCATGTCCGGTTGAGCGAAGCAGCGTGAGGAAGAGGTTCGTTAGCGCCGACGGCCGGTGCCGTACAATTACCTCCGCTTATCACACCCACCAAAAAAGACTAGTTTTCTGGCGGGTCCACTGCAACCCACTGCCTCAGAGTACGCATGGCACGACATATGACATTGACCTACCTGAATTTTATATACATTGTTACACCGCAGAGTGGCGTTCGCTGTTGTACGCCACGCTGTTAGCCCACGATCTACGCAAGAGCGAGCGAGGACCACTATCGCGAGCTCGACAATCGATCACAATTCTCATGAGTTAAAGACGCTTGTAAGAATGAAAGAGAAAGGACGCAACAGAGGTCAGAGATCAGGGGATGCGCGTTTGAAGCGGAACGTGTCTAAGTAACTTAGGCCCGTATGTTCTGTAACTACCTACCTACCTACCACATAACGATACATGCATTATGCGACATAGAAGTCCGCCTGCTCGCCCAGCGTAAAGGGGTCCCTTCCCAGCAAAACGGATCCCCGCGGATTAAGAAGTCTCACGGGACTGCTGTCTATGTCGCGATACTCCGCGATGGCCTGCATGTCCAGAATGCACCCTGGGACGTCGGGCTCAACGATGATTTCCTCCGCACATATCTGGCGAAGAAGATCGAATGCGCGGCTGCGTGCAGGGCCATCGGGTTCTGCGAAATCCCGCATGCCCGAAAGTGTGAGGCGACTCAGACGGGGTGCAGTGAAGCGTAGGCGATAGGTAATGAAATCGGCTGTATCGGCGAGCGAGAGGATACACCCATTACGACAAGTGCAGCGAAACGACGCATCGCGGATCTCATCCACAGTGAAATCCTCTCCGAGGCATGGTATGCTCGGCGATTCAGAATTCCAAGATTGCGATGCGGAGATGCGCACGTCGGTGAGAGACGGGCAGTGTAGTGGTGGCGCGGATGGCAGGAAGACAAATATCCCTAGCACATTCCGTGGTTGGGTTTGATACGGGCCCGTGAGCATGAAAGTACAGCTGAGAAGGATGACACAGAGGTTGCGCAAGTTTGGAAGCGATGGGATCGCCGCGCCGTCCTCCGGCCATAGATCCTCGCTGATGACTAACTGCACCATGTTGCGCAAATTGTAGCCGTCCAGACTGGGTCGGAGAATTTCGGACAGAGGCATTTCGTACTGCGGAGAGTGCAGCAGCGTGGTGCTACCTTTGTGCACCGCCATAGCGTAAGTGGTCAAGTGCACGCTGTCCGGGTCGTCCATGTCAGACGTGATGTTGCTCCCAGGTTCGATGTCTGACACGCCCCATGCGTCCGGCTCCCGAAGGTCGGCGACGGTTACGAGTCCCGGTTCTGCGAGACTTGAGAAGAAATGCAAGAGCCTCGGCACTTCAGCATACGTGCTGAATGCGTCGGCATAAATCATCAGGCCTAGATGCCGTAGACGGTGCACTATGCATCGCGATGGAGATGGAGTCAGAGGAGGTTGGTCCGTAAAGAAGGACTCGACTTCGAGGGTCAAGCCCAAAGTTTCCAGGCATGGCATACCCGCAAGAATGTCATTAACCTCTGCGTCGGTGATTTTTCGATTCCTTGGATCGTATTCGAAAGTTGTCAGCTTCGAAAAAGCGTGACAGCCCACCGGAGGGAGGGCAACCTGGTCGAGCCAACACGTTCGCAGTACGTGAGGTTCCCCGCATAGGGTATCAGGATCGAGATAAAGAGTAGGTTCATCGTCCGAGTGCATGACCCGGGGTGCCCGCACAGCAAGGGACTCCAGATATGGAGCGGAAGAGCACAGACTGTCGGCAAATGCAAGCCAACTTGACGGCGCAGGGTAACACACGACGTGTTCAATGATATGAGGTGTGCCGTCGTAGCTTGTCGTAAGATTTCGCTCAGCGAACGCCTTGAGATAAAGCGTCGCAACTTGTCCCACGACGGCTCGGAGGCCGGAGACCATAGAGTGTATAGCGACCTCGGCGTCGAATTGCGATACGTTGCAGACGACAGCCGCAGACGCGGGCAGAGATTGTCGACGACGCAGTATTGATAATGCTGCCGCCCAGTTCGGACGGGGTTGCGACAGCGAGGGCATCATGCCGTCCAAGCTCAGAACACCGGTCACAGAGGGGTAGTCACCGATAACGACGTTTCTCCACAGATCCTCGGCAGCAAGAGCAGCTGCGCGCCAGCTCGAGCAGGTGTGGGATACAATAATGCGCTGTTCAAGCCTTAGGAACGACAAGATACGCGCGATTATAACGGCGGGCAGGGAACCGGCGTTCACGGCGAGTCTGGCAGATGTTGACGCAGAGGCAGAGCGCAATGCTAGATCAAGTCGGGTGGCAATCAGATCTCTGCGCGCAGAGAGGTAGTAACATTGTATGCTGCGAGTTTGGATGAGTAGCGAATCCTCCAACCACGCGTGCAAGAAAAAGATAACGCACCCGCGGTATGGGTGTCCGCGCAATGCGTTAGCTGCGTCCGAGCCGCATCGCTGGAGCAAAGTCGTACGGACACCTTCCTGGCGTGTACGACAACCGGTCATGAGATGGTTGGCCGGACGAAACGAGCAGCGCCGTTTTGACGGCCACTGCCGCACACTTTTCCTCCCTCGCTCACATCTACGTCCGCTCACTACCGCCCGACCCTGGGCATATCTCCGTTACCGAGCTCCAGATACTCTTCATCTGTCAAATTCCCGATTTGCATGTGCAGTTAGCTTTGACGTGCTGTCTGCATCGCGGATTTTCGATTTCCACATCCGCGCGTCTTTTCGGAACTGCCTTTCTCATGGCGATAGATGACCTCTGTCGTTGTACTTCGTATAGCTGCCATTGAACACCTCTACACCCGCCCAGCATTGTCTACTTCTCCGTCAACGTCGTGGTGCATATTCTCTCGAAGAGGCGCGACATCCCGGCGCGCGCGTCGAGTCGGCTTGAGATTATCATTGCATCCTTATAGTCATCACTCAGCGCCCGGGAATGGCAGATGTCTGCTCCCGGTATCATTCCAAGCTCGCTGTTTTGCTGCTCTTGAACGGGCTCCTGAGCGTCGGCATCTGTCTGGACCTAGTCTTCTCCTATCTTCCGCCATAACGGGCCTCCTCCCTATGGCAACTGGCAATCAAGTTTCGTACAAAATATTCCTCGACAGGTAGACATCTATCTGCACTACTAGTCGCTCAGGCGATCGAGTCTCTTAGGAAACAGGCGTCGCTGATGGATTGCGGACCCCTCATCCTTGAGTATGCATTCAATTTTCTTTCGCGTCGCTCACACCAGGCAACGTTGGTGCAATCGCACGAGCCATGGCTGATGCACCGCCCATCCTGTACGGCCGCACGCTCATATAAAGCTCGACATGCACCCCGTGTAGATTTCCCAGCTCGCCATGCCTCGCACTTCGACTGTCGCGCTTGCGACACTTGTTATTCTCTATTCGATCGTCGGCGACCGAGGCGCACATGGTCTTCAAGTCGACCTTCGACGCCAACGCTTACCTGGCAAGCAGGTCTTGCCCAAGGCTCAGCGCAGATCAGACACGTTCCAAAGTTTCGACCGCGGAGATACACTGGGTTATGCTGTTGATCTTCTAATCGGGGAGAGATGTACGTGCATAACGTACCTCTGTGCTACTACTGTGTGTACGTTCACATGACTGACCGTATGGCAGCCTTCAGCTTCCTTCTTGACAGCGGCTCGTCAGGTATCCGATGTATGCTCCGGTGATCCATCACGCGTCTCACATCGTTCGCAGACCTCTGGGTCAATCGTACAGGGATTCCCGTGGACGACCCATCTCTTGGTTTCAATTTCAGTGGTCCTCGCATGAATGTCACTCTAGCATACGGCCAGGGCACTGCTACCGGACCTGTGGTCTTTGCACCGTTTACGCTGGGGAGCTACTCGATCCCAAGTCAAGGTCAGTTGGATCTTGCTGTTACTGTCAATGCTTCGTATCGACTAATAGTTTCTGTAGCACTTCTCGACGTCGACCAATCAACCGACCAGGAGCTGCTCTTCGCTAATGGCATCTCTGGTCTCGTTGGGCTCGGTTTCGGCGGTACACAGACATCGCGGATCCAGAAGGCTCTTACGCAGGCGGATGCGAGTCTGAATATCGCAGCGCAGACGGTCCTGGCAAACGTCTTCGCGGCCGACCCGTCTGGCCGAACTTTCATCGCGTTTGATCTCGGGCGCGACGACCATGTCTCCACCACGCCAGACGCTACTTTCTCCATAAACGAGGTCCCGAACGCATTCCTTGCGGCAGTCAACGCTGCGACTCCCCTTCCCGCTGTTCGGAACTTGCAGGCTGGAGACGACCCGCGTTGGATAGTCTCGGTGGATTCGCTCGTGCTTGCGGGGAAGACGGTGCCTACCACCAGCTCCTTCACCGACGCTCCGGGTGGTCGCGCACTGGGGCTGCTGGATACGGGTACCTCTGGTGCTCGACTCCCTCCCGATGTGGTCAACGCCATATACTCTAGTATACCTGGGGCGAAGTTGGTGAAGAGCACGGACCCGAGCGGCACCATCCCTGACCTTTGGCTTGTACCCTGCACTGCGCGAATCTCGGTGTCATTTGTCTTTGGCGGGTACGTTGTCACTTGCTGCCCTTTATTGTAACGCACGCTGAGACTTGGCTACTAGGCAACCCATCTTCATCGACCCTCGGGACTTTGTGTCGACCATTCCACTCACATTTAAAGGCGCCAAAACCACTATATGCATCAACTCGCTACCCGTGGAGGATGGCATCAAGTTGCCATCTTTCGGCTTCTTACTGGGAGACAGCTTCCTTCGAAACGCGTTCACACTGTGCGCTCCGTTCCATAAATGTGTCCTCAGACTCGTCACGGCTGACCGTTCATCCGTTTCTGTAGGTACAACTACAACGGCAACCTCGACTTCGATGTCAACAGGCCGACGCAGCCGTTCGCTCTCCTCGTGCCGAAAACGAAAGAGATCACAGACGATGCCGAGTACAAAGCCTCGCGTCAGGCTCTCCTCGCTGGTCTCCCGCCTGAGGCTGATACTACCGATCCTGACCTTGTGCCCGCCATCCAAGCCGAGCTTTCCGCAGGCTCAGACGGCGCCGGCGGTCAACCTCCAACTGGCACCATGGGAGCGAGCGCGAGTCCTGCCAAACCCTCCGATTCTAATCCTACTAGTAAGGACTCGTCGGCGGCTTCTCGGGCGTCCTCGACTCTTGGGGCTGGCGCGATCGCTGTGCTGGGGCTCCTGCTGGCTGGAGTGGTGGTCTGAGGTTCGAGGTCCACAGGGATTTCCGCTTTGTAGATCAACGCCGTCGCAGCACCATTTATCTGATTATCGTGCAATAAGTAATAGTTCCCATCTACTTATGTGGACGTGTCAACTTACACATACATACTTTGTCAACTTGCACATACTGTACATAGTTTATTTCCGGTCCGCGGAACGGTTCAAGCTCAGCTGCAGAACTTGGCTTAGACCTTTTCGACTGCGTTGAATACCGCACCGTACAGGATCCCGCGCAACACGAAAGGCCATGCTATGCTCTGAACCTCACGTTTCATCGGCTGGGACGGGCGATACGTCAGCGGCTTTACGCCAGAGCACTGGCCGACATTAGCGCACTGGCGGCAACATCAAACCTCGCTGTGGTCATCGCCTTCTTGTCCTTCCAACCCTCTCCTCGCTACATTTCTCGACCCACAATCTGCTCTAGAACGGCATGACGAGTATCAATCCTTTGACTGGCAAATGGGACGCTCGGTGAGCCCAACATCCCCATCGCGACTCAAGCTTATCCGGATCCTCGACCAGCTATCGCGAGGCCACTCCTCATAATGTGACCTACTATACGGGCTGCCTGTTGGCGGGCGGGCTCGCTTGTGGCTTGACGCACGCTGGGATGACGCCGCTGGACGTCGCGAAGTGCAACATGCAGGTAAGTTACGAATCCAATCCACCTACCTCATCACAACTGCTGACGCTGCCCATTGCAAGGTCGACCCGGGCAAATACAAAGGCTCCATCTCTGCGCTGCGCCTCATCGCCGCCGAAGAAGGCGCGACAGGAATCTGGAAAGGCTTCGGACCGACGCTCGTAGGCTACTCGTTGCAAGGCATGTTCAAATACGGCTTCTACGAGTTCTTCAAAGACGCGTATATGAACCTCGCGGGCGAAGAGGCTTCGGCGAAGTATAAAGGGGCGATTTGGTTGGCTGGGAGCGCGAGCGCGGAGGTTATCGCGGATGTTGCGTTGTGTCCGCTTGAGATGACCAAGGTCAAGATCCAGACGAGTCCTAAAGGGACGTTCCCGACGGCTTTTGGAGAGGCGCTTAAGGCGATGAGGACGGGGACGACGTTTCCGTTTGGGTCGATCGTTCCTATCTGGTCGCGTCAGGTCCGTCGCGCGAAAATGTTGAGGGCCTACGCTGAACTCGGCGCACACTTGCAGATCCCATACACGATGGCCAAGTTCTTCTTCTTCGAGTCCATCGCCGCCATGTTCTACGCACGCGTCTTCACCGCCCCTAAAGAAACCTACGGCAAACCGACGCAACTTGGCATTACTTTCACATCTGGATACCTCGCGGGCGTCATCTGCGCCGTCGTATCGCATCCGGCGGACTCGCTCGTGTCGCTCATGGGCAAGGAGGCGAATCGCGGCAAGTCGCTTGGGGCTATTGCCTCTGAGACGGGACTCGCGACGCTCGCGACCAAGGGGCTTGGGGCGAGGATTATCATGATCGGTACGTTGCTGCTTGACTCGAGATGAGGATGATGTGGACAGGGCGCTGATGGGGTTGGACTTTGTAGGCACGTTGACCGGCTTCCAGTGGTGGATCTACGACTCGTGCAAGACTGCGATGGGATTCAGCACGACAGGCGGGAAATAGTTGCTTCGATCCCCCGAAGGCTCGATCCACCTACGTTAACTAACTGTACATACTCACTAGACCCCCACTCACTTCCACAGACATTTAGATAGATCCCCCCGCTCAATTCTCTAGCGTGCGAGCCGTGATTGTTACGGTGCTCTCTCGCGCCTCCGTTCCGACGTTCCTGCTCACCTCCGACGGATTGAGATCAGGGTCTCCGTCGTCTCGCCTCCCCGCGTCAGCGAGGCGGCAGCAAATGTCGGCCGACCGGTGTTCGGTGCAGACTCGACCGGTTCACTTCTGTCTTTCAAACTTTGAAGCAATGGCTGCTTTCGATGAACGCGAAAAGACATGGTTTGTTGTCCTTGAAGCTTGAACGCCGAAGTGCAATGTGTGACAGCTCTGACGCCTTACGGTGACTATAATTGCAATGAATTAGAGGCGACGGCGGTACATACCTGGTGCAGGCTTACAACTGTGTATGCCATCCCTTACGTCCACCTGGCTCTGCACGACTTGAAGGAGATAAACAGGAGTACCCGAACCAGCCGTTCAGTGTGGGGAGAAGAGGTGCACCTATTCAAGCAATAGAATGTGCGGCGACATTCTTCGCGGGGTAAGTACAGTACCTGACGACGTGGCAATCTCGCCACGAACAGTGCGCTATGCAGTCTTATCGATGGTTCTGGGCCTTCCGAAACCTCCATCCAGTCGTAGCACACGTGAATCCTTGGCGCTCTGGCCAGGTATTGGATGATCACGTGGTATCCCGTGGGCTCCCGACGGGTGATGCGAGTGCGGCCGGTATCTTAGATTAACCCGATGAGGCAGAACGCACGACTAAAGGCCTCGATTGGGTGAGCTTCGCCGACGGTACCCCGCACCCCGTACCCCGCAGGAGTACCCCGCATTCACGAGGGGAGGGACAGTATGTCCGAGACGCGGTGGTGCAGATGCGGGGGAGGAGACAAGCTCTGTGCGGGTGAGAGATAACATGAAAATGCGGATATGAACGTATAATAGAATATCTCACCGAATACTTGGGAGGGATATTCAGAACGGAACTGATCGCTGGAATCTCGTGCTTTGGCCCTGAGAGTGAGCAGTGCATGTCGGCGAAAAGCGAGGCTCAAATAAAGCACGTCACATGCCTTGCTCGAGGTCTGAAGCCACCTTCGCCCCCGTCCCTCTGTCTCGTCGCGGTCGATGGCGCCAGCGAGCAACAAGACACCGACGTTCTCGCTGCAGCACAAGCTCCCGCGGCTGCCGGTGCCGCCGCTGGAGGACACGCTGAAGCGGTATCTGCGTGCGCTGAGGGCGCTCCAGGACGACCGCGAGCACGAGCAGAGCAAGCGGGTCGTGGAAGAGTTCCTCGCCGAGGATGGGCCGCGCGTCCAGGAGATGCTCATCGAGTACGCCAAGGACAAGGACAGGTCCGTGCTCGCCGTCGCGTGCTCGTCGCCAGACTCTAACTATCGTCCAGCTATATCGAGGAGTTCTGGTCAGTGCTGAGTCAGTTTGTAGTGTCTAGCTGACAGTTCCAGGTACGAGTCGTACCTGTCGCACTCGGACCCGGTCGTCCTTCGACTCAACCCGTTCTTCGTCCTCGAGTGCGTGTCCCGCTCGTCTGCTTAGTCTGCCCACTTACGCAGCCCAGGGACGACCCCACGCCGACCCGCGGCACCCAGCTGCCCCGCGCAGCGTCACTCATCGCCGCCAGTCTCGGCTTCATACACGACTTGCGCAATGAGGTGCTCGAGCCAGACACCGTACGCGGCATCCCGCTCGACATGGACCAGTATCGTCGTTTGTTCGGCACTGCACGTATTCCGACTCCCGTACGCATTCCAATCATGTCGCTGTAGACGCCTGCTCATTGTGCTTAGATGGGCTGTCGAATGGACGTCTCGCCGCAGTCGCAGCACATCGTCGTCATCCGCCGCGGCCAGTTCTGTACGTGCTCCTACATGGATTAGTCGGCCAACCGCTCACTCGTCGTCTTATAGACTGGTTCGACGTACTCGACGAACAGAGCCGTCTGCTCATGACCGAACGCGAAATTCTTCGCAACCTGCAGGCCATCGTCACGGACGCAGACCAAACGCCCGCCGAGCAGGCGGCGCAACACGCCGTAGGCGTACTCACGACCGAGAACCGCAAGACTTGGTCGCACCTCCGTCGCACGTTGCACAAGAACCGCAACAACGACGCGTGTCTCAAAGTCGTCGACCAGGCGCTTTTCATCGTCTGTCTGGACGACGCCGCGCCGGAGAACCTTGCAGACATCTGCAGTAACTTCCTCTGCGGGAGCTACGACCTTACTGCGGGAGGCGTGCAGGTCGGGACGTGCACGAATCGCTGGTACGACAAGTTGCAGATTATCGTATGCGCGAACGGCGCGAGCGGGATCAACTTCGAGCATACGGGCGTGGATGGGCACACTGTCCTTCGTTTCGCGGCGGACATCTTTACCGAAGGGCTCATGCTCCTTGCGCGCTCTATCAACCCCTCCGCGCCCACCATGTTCTCCGCCCCACTCTCCCCGCAGGCCAAGTCGTACAAACCTCCCCGCGGCGCAACTGCGAATGGGAACGGGAACGGCAAGCAGGAAGACCTCCCGCCCATCGACACGACGCCGAAGAAACTCGAGTGGACGCTCACGCCCGAGCTGCGCACCGGTATCCGGTTCGCGGAGACGCGCATTAGCGACCTTATATGCCAGAACGACTGCCAGGCGCTCGAGTTCAAGGGGTTCGGCAAGAACTTTATCACGCGGTACGGGTTCAGTCCGGATGCGTTCGTGCAGATGGCGTTCCAGGCGGCGTATTTTGGGTTGTACGGACGCATCGAGTGCACGTATGAACCTGCGATGACAAAGAGCTTTATACATGGAAGGACGGAGGCGATTCGCACTGTGCAGGAGCATACTGTGAACTTTACGAAGGTGTGTTGTGGTGTGCTGTGGGATTGGGATGCGTTTAGCTAATGCACGTTTGGTCAACAGACGTTCTTCTCCGATGCGAGCGTTGATGATAAGATCAAGGCTTTGCGCCACGCCTGCGACGGGCATGTCAATCTGACGAAGGAATGTAGTAAAGGCCTGGGCCAGGATCGGTGCGTCCACTGACCGCTGCTCGTGAGGCGCATATCCCGCTGACGGCCCTGCACAGGCACCTTTACGCTCTGTACTGTCTGCTCCAGCGCGAGCTCTCGGAGTACGACGGGTCCTCGCGCCCGACGTCGCCAGCGAGCTCCAACGGCGCCAGCGCCCTCAGCTCCAGCCCTCCCCCGTCCACATCCTCCTCAGCGCGCAAGACTCTACCCGCAATCTTCTCCGATCCCGGCTGGTCGCTGCTCAACACGTCGATCCTTTCAACCTCCAACTGCGGGAACCCCGCGCTGCGTCTCTTCGGCTTTGGGCCCGTTGCGGAGGACGGGTTTGGGATCGGGTACATCATCAAGGACGAGGGTATTAGCGTGTGCGCGAGTTCGAAGCACCTCCAGACGCGGCGCTACCTCGACACCCTTCAGGGGTACTTGTTCGATGTGCAGCGTATGGTGTTGCAGCTGCACCGGCAGGCGAACGAGCGCCCGAGACCGTTCGTCGACCATGCGGGCGTGTTAAGGGACGCGAGGACGGGCGTCCCGATCAGTGCGGCATATATCGACACGGAGGAGGAGGACGAACGCGAGGCGGACGGTCAGCTGAGTGCGTCTTATCACTGGCAACTGGCAACGTTGAACTGACGACGCGTTTAATCTGCAAAGCTGGGTACTCGTTCTTTGACAGCGGCGAGGTGGATCTGCTCAAGAGGGCCCGGACGCGGGAACATCGTTTCCTCGTCGGTATGTGTGGCTTCTCCCGCCCTCTCTTCCGTGTGCGCTCATCCCGCTTGTTCTTGTTCGCAGGCAAGCCCCTTCCGATTGCGGAGTACTGAGCCGACCTGTGGGGTGGGGCTTTTCCCTGTACTCATATCATGATGTACACGTGTACACTATTTGCTCGCCCTCCCGCGTACGGGGGAGACTTGTTTTGGATCGTCGCTGATACTGGTACTTGTACGTTGGGGTCGCTGAATTATATTTCGAAGACATCTCTCACCGCTTTACGTGTCGGGCTCAGAAGTCCCAGTGGTGTTCATCCTGAAGTGGAAAGCGACACTCCAAATACGGGCGCGGAGGACGATCGCCGCAGGCACGGGGGTGGCGAGGCTAAATTGGCGGGACATGGATTGCCGTGGCGGCAGACAGTGGACAGGTTGGCACCCGCGATGCAGATATGAAGGTGCACTTGCACCGGAGAGCTCCGACCTCTGTCGTGTCCATGTACCCGTACGCATACCCAGTGGCGCAGCCGATGTCGATACCCGCGCCGCCTCCCGCGCCGAACCCGGCGGCGTCTCTCTGCTGCAGCTCAGTCCTGCCCCACAGATCGATCCGGACGCACTGGGAGCTGCTCTTCACCGCGTTTCTCGCCTGGCTCACGCACAATGGCAAGGTAAGTTGATCACTACAGTACAACCCATCCGAGTCTGCCTGACGCCGCCTCTTGACAGAACACAACCCCCGCGGCCACGGCGCCGGGGTGCGAGATCATCATCCGTTTGACGACCACGGTAATCGACACGCACCCGATCTTGCGCGCTGGTTCTGAATTCTGACGCGCTTGCATGAGATCAACTATGGCAGGTCGTGTGGCGTTATGGAGTACGCTGCGTTCCGCGCGCCGGAGGGCCAGCCGTCGCTCTACACCTTCGTCCGCGTCACGGCGGGCCACGGCCAGCGGACGGGCTTCACAGACCAGTGCGCGTTCAAGAACTGGTCGTGTCAGCTCCACGGTCTCTACTACCGGCTCGATCTGTATCGGTATGTCTGACTCGTCTCGCGAGAGTCGTCTGACGCGCCTCGCCAGCCCGCAAGGCTGATCGGTGGACTGCTGCTGCTATCGGGCTTTCGTTGTGTTTTCTTCCGCTGCTGGTCTACTCTATGATTGTATCCGTAGCCCGACCCCATACGCATATCGGTCTCGTCGCACAAGTCAAGTGTCTATGCAATTTCATTATCTAGGGGATCATGCGCTCAGACGTTTCGCGAGGGCGCAAGCAGGCTCGGAACTGTCATCCTTTCTCGGCTCTTTTCCCTCCCACAGGCCAAACACGAGGCGCGGCATGTATATATGCTGTATGACACATCCCAGCAGGGACGCGCCAGAGCACAAACACGTTCGAGTCGATTCAAGACCTAAGAAAAGAGTGAAATCGGCCATCCCGGCGGGCCGGTACGGCGGAGTAAACGCGGACACTACAGTACTGTCGTTACGTCCACAACCCTGTGTGTGAGACTTACAGCGGGTGCGCCAAGGACTCCGCGTACAGTCCGAATCTGTTGTTATTCTACCTGAATGCGACGGGCAATGCCAGGAACCGTAAACGTCTCGGGAGCTGCAAAGCTCAGACTGTTTCCCCCCAACAACATGGGGCTAACCTGTCCGGGACCCACATTGTTTGGGGCTGAATGGGGAGAAGGCGCGAAATATTGAACCACACCCTGGGAGCGCTTGGCCCTCCCATTCAGTCGTTGGGGAGAAGCATCGCGAGGGCCCCTGAAGACGGGCGCTTAGGACGCCCGCACGGTTCTCCGACAGATGAATTTCTCGAACGCGCTGCGCTGCGCTGGGTACCGGCGTGTGAGTCCCAGCCCAGCGGCTCGGCAGAGGACTCGGCAAGAACTTCAGGTCCTTCGCAGTTCCAGGGACCCACGGAGAGATACTCGAGCGGGAGAATTCCTCTGTCCCAGTACTTCGGCTCCACGGCATGGCACGTAAACCCACATCGCAATTCGTCCTGCCACCCCAGAAGTGTAGGACCGTACATATTCATTTTGTGATCCGGCAAACATATTAGTAGCGAGTTCCAGAGAAGGGACGAAAGTCAAGCCTGGGCCATGGAAAAGACGCTCTGGGCTCCTTCGCGTCGCCAGACGTCCAATCATAGCACGAGCAAGTACAGATCGGAACCACCCTTTTGATTGTGAAGTTCTTGGGACAAAGGACACAACGATAGAAGGGAGAAGTCGTGTAGAAGTGACACCAGCCTCATAGCATGCGCACCGCCGAGAGTGATGTCGCCAGGAACGGAAAGAGGCGGAGGAGACGTTGATCGTTGCGCCTTGCTGTTAACAACAAGCAGTCTGGGAAGTCGTCGTAAAGTATGCTGCTTGCCGTACGTGGTAGCATCGTACAAGAGAAGGAGCGTGAAGTTGTTGTCTAGAAATGCGAGAGGGAGCTGGAATTGAACATCAGGAAATACCGAGACAAAACAGGGAGCTGCCCTGAGCGAAGAAGCGGTCGTTCTGGTAGTGGGGGAGCAGGTACTTCTCCAGTCTGGGAGCGAGAAAACCGGATTCGGCGACGGCGACGCTAGCTGTAGTAGTGCGAGCGGGTAATGTATACAGAACCGCATCACAGTAGACGGCGAAGGCCCTGGGACGGCTTGCTGCCTATATATTGTACCAGCAGATCCGACGGTGAAAAATCCAGAGCGCGGCAGTAGATATGGTCCCAACGAGCAAGATTCATGGAGCAGTACTCGCATGTAAGCGTGTCGTACTTGACGGTCGATGCAGGCGAGAAGCAAGGAGGGGGCAAGGTCGCCAAATCGGACGGAATTTTTTTGGTGGCAAGAGCGTGATTTCGGAGCTGTCGGAGCTCGGAGCTCTCTTTCTCTCTCACACACCGCCTAGTGACCGAATATGTCTCTGCCCTGTCTTAGCTTTCGCGCGTAACGTTTGCGCACATGAAACGACGTCACCCAAGTGTCGGCGCTTTCCCCTCCAGAGAAGGAGCAGACTCGGACTCCCCTGTGCCCGGTTTCGAAGGCTCCCTCAACCGCTCGTGCACCATACCAGCCTGTCAATGTGCCTTATCGGGGTCATAGCTTCTACATGGATCCACGATAGGCGCGGCACTGATGCGCTAAGTCGATGGGCGTCCTCTGTACAAGCGCTTCTTCCCTGCGTTGTCCGGTCTCAGTCATCTCAACATCCTACTGCATTAGGCTATATCCTGCAGATCTGCTGTACATCATCCGGTCGTCGAGCGCTCCGCCGTCTCACGTAGGTCTTCCCAAGGATAAGTCAGCTGACGATTCCTCCAACAACCGCCGGTATCACTTGCCTTCACGTTTTAACTCTTCTGTACCAACGGCACCGAGGATTGGATACGCACGCCGGTGATACCACGGGCGGGTGACGTGGTCTGGACATCTTGTCATTGCGATACGGTGCTATGCCAGTGCGTGGCCTCCGCGGCGGCCGCGCAGATCCACCATCGGGCTGCTCTTGCTGACTTTCATTCGGTGTCTACGGCCTCCGTGACTCAATTACGGGAAATAAAAGCCCAGATCATCTTCCACCATGAACACCTCTACGCGACCGGCTCTCCCATTTCGCTCTCGACCTCAAATACTCTCAGGCCGAAGCAGGCGTTGAACTCGTTCTTTCTACCTACGTTATAGCCAAGCGCGTGCTTCGGCATCTATTAAGTACACTGTCGTTAAGGACATGGACGCCATTGGGACGCCGAGCTGGTATCCTGGAGGCGGTAGTGTACCACAATTGGGCTTCTTCTTTGCGTCCCCGGTGAAGATCCAAGCCGCAGGTTCAACGACTACAGCGCGGCTGAAGTGATCTGCAAGACATGCGCCGTTAGTGAAGAGACCAGCGATTCGGAAACCATGTGCCTTCATAGTAGCAAACACTGTGACGTCGTGCGGCAGTACCAGAGCAGTTGCGAAGTACTTCCCTCCCCAGATGACGGCAGTTCAACCAGTGATTGCCTCTGGCCCAGGCATCCCTTTTCCAACTCTCCGCAACTCACTGAGATTGTGTATGGCGATATAATACGACTCCAGTTCAACGTCGACG
>KV426137.1:0-22808 GCA_001632375.1 Exidia glandulosa HHB12029 | reverse complement strand
ATGCAGGGAGCCGAGGAGCTGCGTTTACGGCCTCGAGGTACGCGTTCGGAACTTCGTTGATGGAGAACGTCGAGTCGCCGGGTGTACCGTCAGGCAGGTCGCGGCCGAGATCGAAGGCGATGAAGCTCCTGCCGGAGGGATCTGATGCAAATACATTGGAGAGCACTGTCTGACTGCTGAATTCAAGCGAGGAGTCGGCGGCGGTGAGCGTGTGTTGAATCCCGGAGGCACCAGGCCCACTGAAACTGAGACCCATGAGGCCTGACATGCCGTTATCGAATATGAGGCTCATATTCTTTGACTGATGGACGTCGACCAGAACTGCAGGGGGGTGTAGTGATTAGCTAAGCATGCTTAACAGCAGCGAAGTCGAGATTACCTTGACTCGGGATCGTATAATCCCCCAAAGTCAACGGTGCAAACACCGCAGCACCTGCCACGACACCAATGCCATACGGAAGTGTAACATTGGTGCGAAGGCTGCCGAAGTTGAATCCGAGTGATGGGTCGGTTGAAGCAAAGCCAGTATGGTTCAACCAGAGGTCTGAAAGTGGGATCAATACGTCGAGGACTTCTCGACTAGGGTCGAAGGGAGCTCCTACCAGAGGAACCGGTATCGAGAACGAATCTGAAGGCTAACCACAGCTGTCAGAGTACGCAAAACAAAAGCAGGACACGCAGCCTACTGGCACGCACACTGCTGTCCGATAGTGAAATCTGCAGAATAAATAACATCCATGAAGTCGAAGGTTTGGAATGTCTCTGATCTCCGCTGGATCCCGGTGTCATGCAGGACCTGCTTGCCATTGGCAGGGACACGATGACGCTGAAGCTTGACTTGAAGCCCGTGGACACCAGCGCCACGGTAGACGAATGAGGGAATAAGGAAAAGTGCCGCAAGTGCGGCAGGCGTAGCGAGAAGCATACTGAATGAGGACGGACGTAGCACTCCTGTCAATGTGAGCTTTATAAGAATCGGTAGTGGTGACCGCGCGGTCCCGCTCCATGGGCGGCGCATCGCATGCTCTGTCAGTGCGCGTGATCGCGACTCGATTGCGTCAGTCTTCAGCGCTGAGATTGATGGACAGGTTCAGGTCGCCCGCGACGGAGGACGAACTGGTACCACGATATGCTGCAAGAGCTTAGAGATCTGCCGGTTCATCTGGGTCCTGTCGCACCTGAGACTCTGATATGTTGTAACGATACAGCAGACCTCCCAGCGCCATGATCGGACTGCTGCGACCGGCGTATCCACACTGTAGATTGTCATGAGCCGGCACCGCCGACGGACGGATTCGGCGCCAGGCAAACAATGGAAGAGGGGAACTAGACAGGCGCAATCGTCCGTGTCCCAGGCGCAGCCGTGCACGATTGTCCGGAAGATAGTGTACAGTACATACAATGTCTGTTGGGTCCATGTCCGCGGTCGTAATTCCATCAAAACAGGTCGTGCGCGGTCATGTTCTCGTACTTCTGCGCCGGGACATCTTTCTTGATATGTTCGACAACTTGGCTGTCGAAGGCGAACGCGGCTTTCAGCCCGCACTGTTCGAAGAAGTTCTTAATCTGCAACGCGCAAGGTCAGTTGCTAGCACGCTGTGGAGACGCAGACACACGCACTGTCTTCCCCTCGCAGGCCGGAAGGTCTGTCTTCTTCTCCTTGAGCATGCCGTACGAGCGCTGCATGGCGAGCATGGCAGGCACGAAACCGGTGCAGGGGTACATGACCGTCGCGAACCCAAGCTCGGAGCATTCGTCCGTAGTCAAGTTGCCCGTCAACCCGTCGGGCAGGACGTTAATCATGACCGGATGCGGGTGGAGCGCCTTGACGAGTCGCGCACCCTCCTCTTTGCCGCGCGGACTCTCCATAAACGCCATGTCCGCGCCGGCATCCAGGGCTGCCTTAAGGCGCTTCACGCCCTCTTCGAACGCTTGCTCCCCGGCATCGGGGCCGCCGAACTGTACAGCATTGCGCGCATCGGTGCGGGCGATGATGACGAAGTCAGGGTTGCGTCGCGCGGCGACGGCGGCAGCGATACGTTCGGTGTAGGTGTCGATGTCGACGACGTCCTTGCCCTCGAGCTGGCCGCATCGCTTCGGAAATGTTTGGTCTTCAATGTGGCATCTATAGAGCGTCAGCGCGAACTGTCTAGGATTACAAGGATTGAGCCTGTACCCTGCTATGCCGGCTGCCTCGTACATTGCAATTGTGCGGGCGATGTTGAGTGGTCCACCAAATCCCGTATCTGCGTCCGCGATGACGGGCACGTCCACAACCTCGACGACCATCCGTCCGAGCTACACAAATGATTGAGTATTCTAGGAAACAGCAGTGGGCAACGTACCTGCGCCATCTCCGTCGCGGTAATCACAGAAAGGTCCGGCTCTCCGCAGAAGCTGCCAGAGGCGCCGCTGCCAGCCAGATAGATCCAGTCAAAGCCGACGCTGTTGGCGACATGCGCAGAGATGCCGTCGAAGACGCCGGGACCAACGAGACACCGTCCATTCCTGTTCTTGATCTTCTCGCGGAGTACCTTGGCCATGTCGAACTTGGAGACATTTGGTGGGTTTGCGGGGTTCTGCATCGTGCGACGTGCGACGTGTCGTAGGAGGAAGTAGATGGCGTGCAAGTCGCGCCGCTTTATACGACCATCTATAAGGAAGCATCATCCGTGACGACAGGGCTGCTAGTGGTGCTATTTGGGACCTGAGTGGACCTCGAGCGGTCATGGAGTGGAGTCGCGAGATAAAAACAGTTCGCGGCAAAGACCGGTATCGCGGTGGTATTACGGCAATCTATTTGAACGAGTATAGCCAGATATTGTGCGGTTTGGGTAGGATCGTGTTCGGGGAGAGGACAAGAGTGTGCAAGCGGTGTTCGAAATCGTTCCGCGTCTTGCCTCCTTCCTCTGCTTCCGTGACATTTGCGGCAGTTGTTGATGGTCGTGCATGTACATAAAGCGGACGAACGTGCGTGTTTAATTTGTCGTCCTTATGCCGCTATTCACCTCGGTCGTGCTCAGGCTCGCATCGCCAGCTGTCTTCGTAGTCTCCATAGCACTGCTTTTCGAGGGCTGGCGAGTCTCTGTTCAGCAGCCAATCACGGCGCTCTCTTCCAATGCCGTCGATTATTCTAGGGACGTGTCAAAATGCCCAGGTATGTTCTACACGAGGCTTGATTCGGCGCTGCTCATTGTGAACCCGCAGGCTATACGATGACTTCTTGGCAGCGTGTAGATATTGACGGTGTATATGTTGGCTATACGGGCCACCTTGCCATCTCTGGCCCAGCTTGCAACGCGTTCGGAAGGGATTACGCGGACCTCACCGTCGAAGTCGTGTACGAAAGTGCATCTCGGTACGCAGCATCTCGACAGGAAGACGGTCATCCTTACCCGCAGCTCTTCATAGTCTTCGCGTCAGTATTCTGGACACCGCAGAGTCACAATTCCGCATCCCAGAATCAGTCATAGAGCGCCCTAAAATCCCCAGAGAATCCTTCGTCGACAGCTCTGATCTCGTTTTCAACTTCGTATCGACTCCGACGTTCGAATTCTGGATAACTCGTCGAGATGATCCCACAGGGATTCCGCTATTTGACACTCGAATCGCGTCGTTACCTCCGACTCCAATCCCTCCAGTCATTCCAGAGGACGAAAGCACGGCTTTGAGAGGTTTCCCTTTAGTCTTTGAGGACCAGTATCTACAGGTACGGCTGCCAGTGGACTGAAAGCCTAGCGTGGATCTGAGCTCTGTCGTGACACAGATAACATCCGCCCTCCCGTACGGCGCAAACATCTACGGTCTCGGCGAGGCTTGGGCGAGTAGCGGATTCCGACGAGATGTTGGCTCCGACGGTGGTCGAGGGACCGTGCAGGCGCTATGGAGTCGCGATGCGAAATCCAGGGAAGACAAGAATACGTCAGTTATAATCTTCACTGTACCGCATAGCCCCATCTGACTGGCATCTGCTCCGGCAACAGCTACGGAACGCACCCTTTCTACATGGAACATCGCCTTTCTCCAGGCAGGATCCCGCAAACCCATGGGGTAATGCTCATGAGGTACGCCCGCTTGAACAGCTACCGTATTATATCCTCCCGACACGACTCGCTCATGGTACACCGCCTCAAAGTTCTGCGGGAGGAGACGCACTCCTCCTCACGCCTCCAAAGTCGAACGTTTCCCTGGTACAGTACCGCATGATCGGAGGCGTTTTGGACTTCTACTTCGTCGCCGGACCGTCTCCTATACAAGTCATCGAGCAGTATTCAGAGATCGTGGGAAAACCGGCGTGGATGCCATACTGGAGTCTGGGATTCCACTTGTGTCGGTGCGTACCCGCAAGTTTGAGTCTCGTGCACTTTTGACGAGAACTTGAATTTCAGGCGAGGCGACGATAATCTGAATGACACCAAGGCGCATGTGGCTCGCATGCGCGATGAAAACATCCCTCTCGAAGGTACGAACTCTCAACCGTTCCATGCATCATTCCCACGCCGTCTGGCTCACGTTCCGCTTCACAGTGATGTGGAACGCACTTGACCTATACCACGACTACCGCGCCTTCACGACTGATCCTGAGCGGTTTCCGATCGCCGAACATGCGGCGTTTATACGTAGTCTGGTAAGCGACCCCTATGTAGCGCGTCGACATCGACCTCTGACTCAAATTCATGTAGAAGGTAAAGGACCAACGTTGTACGCCCCCGTAGTCTGCATCGGGCGCTCATTGCTCACGCGTCGGGTAGACATCCCGCTCATCGACCCGTACATCGCAACCCAGAACAACGACACAGATATCGTGCGCCCTGTCGTTCCCGTCAATCTCGCACTGCCTAACCGTATCACTCAGTATTATCCCTACCTCTCTGGCGTCGAGCAAAACATCTTTGTCACCAATCCCGATAGTTCCATGCACCTTGGGCGGGCCCGAGCTGGAACGATTGTGGGTTCCTCCCATGGGACGTCTTCCTGACATCGCCTCTCATGCACTGCTTGAACCAGGCTTTCCCTGACTGGTTTGCGCAAAACACCCAGTCGTGGTGGACTGATGCCTTCCGCAATTGGTCGGCAACCGGTATCGATTTCGACGGGCTCTGGATTGACAAGGTTAGTGCTGTTCTTGAAGACGATGTAGTCCCGTGGTCTGATTTGCACTCCCGCGTTTGTTCCAAGAACGAAGTCAGCTCGCCCTGCAACCGGGTCGTAAATTGGTAAGTGCATTCGGACCACACCATCCTCTCCGTAAATGATGATGATATATTTTGAAGTACGCTAGGACTCAGCATCGTCGCCGCGCCGAGCTATCCGAAGTACACCCAGCGTCCTGCACTGGTCATTGACCGCTCTTCAAATCGTCGCCTCGGAGCGGCGACTCGATCCCTTGATGAACCTACCTACGCCGTCCACAACGGTGCGCATATGTCGTCGCTCGGAGTCATTTCCAAACTCGAAGTACTGTTCTCCAGCCTATGGCAAGCTCGGGTATCATACAATGGAAACAAACGCTACACACGCGCCGGGCTATATCGAACTGGACGTCCATAATCTATTTGGTCTCATGGAAGCTCGCGGAACGTACGAGACTCTGCGTGCACTTCGGCCTGGGGAACGCCCCTTCGTGATGTCGCGGAGTACGTTCCCTTCATCAGGACGATGGGCCGCTCACTGGGTACGCACGCATTCTCATTTGTAGGAACGACTCCCTACCATACTGGTACTGAGTGACGACGCAGCTCGGAGACAATCACAGCATATGGGCGGATATGTACAAAAGCATCGCTGGAGTCCTCCAGTTCCAGATCTTCCAGATGCCCATGGTTGGCGCCGATGCGTGTGGATTCAGTACGTTGTATTGCACCTCGTTGAGGGATGCAGCGACTGAATCTGACGTAACTATAGACGGCAATTCCACAGAGGAGCTGTGCAACCGATGGATGCAACTCGCCGCATTCCATCCTTTTTACCGCAACCACAATGACAGGAACGCGTCTCCACACGAGCCCTACCGATGGGAGAGTGTGGCGGAGGCGACGAGAGTTGCTACTAAAGTGCGATACCAGCTGCTGCCATATTGGGTAAGTGGACCCTTTCCGTTTGAGGGAGCTGAAGTTGAATGATCTTTAGTACACGCTGATGGTCAACGCTTCGCGGTACGGAACACCTCCAGTTCGTGCTCTCTGGTTCGAGTTCCCGGATGAGGAGGACTTGTTCAATGTCGATCGCCAATTCCTCGTGGGTCGGGATATATTGGTTACACCAGTCCTCGAACCCGGAGCAGTCACTGTAAAAGGTAGACAATAGTGCTAGTAGATGTTCCCAATGGCTGACGCGTCACTTAACAGGCATTTTCCCGGGCCTGTCTTCAGGCACAGTCTGGCGTGACCGGTACACACACCAACTTGTTCCGCGCAACAGCCGCACCGTGACGTTGGACGCACCGCTGGGACATATCAATGTGCACGTTCGCTCAGGTGCGGCGCTCCTACTCCACGCCACACCGGGGTACACGCTCTCCGAATTACGCAACGGCTCGTACGAGATTGTCGTCGTTCTTGACGAGGCTGGCTTTGCTTCTGGCAAAGTCTATCTCGATGACGGACTCTCGGACCCCCCGGGAGCTCACACTTATCTCCACATTGAAGGTCGCCGTGACTTCGTAGAACTCGTGACTCGACCCTCGCGATGGACGATTGTGCCAGCACTGCAAACAGTCACAGTGCTGGGCGTGAAGGCACGACCTGTCGAAGTTCACCTTCGCGTTATGTTTGGGCCGAGGAAGGCTCTGCATAACTGGACGTACGAAGACGAGTTGCAGCGACTCGTCGTAAACGGCTTGCGGATTGACTTGAACTGGGTGGTTTCCGAGTTGCGGTGGACGTGATTTGACAGTCGCAGCTCAAACGTGACCGTGAATAGGTTTCTAGAATCCGGAACGCTGACGTTCTCCACCCGTGGTGTGAAAGCCTGGCCTTGGACGAATCATCGTATCCTGGAGCGTGATATTGTACACCGTGGAAATCTCGTGCTACAAAGCTGAACTCAGCTTTCCCGGATTCGGCCCAGCGAATTTGAAGCCTTCCCCTAGCCTGTATCGCGGCGCAAGTGAGCCTCGGACGTCGAGTCCCTAGCGAGCTAACGGACGCACCACCATGCAATGTTGCCAAACCTATCACTTCCAAAGAAGCTTGCCGTCTCCCCGCTGGGACGATGCACAACAATCCAAGGCATGCCGAAGGCGCCGTGCGTCTTCACAAGGTCTTCAACCTCGTCGATCACGCGCTTCTTGTTCGACGGCTCGACACTCCTCTGAAGCGCATTGTTGAGCTGTTCCTGAGTGAGGAGAGGATGTGTCCCTGTGCAGAGAGTGTGGAGGAACACAGCTTCTGACGGCTTTGCGTGCGCGCCGAAGAACTGCTGGAAGAGGCGTCGCGAACAGGACTCTAGTACGTCGTCTTCCATTTCATCCTTTAGTATACGAAGAAACCGCGTGACACCGAGGGTATTGTGGTCCTTGGAGGGATGGTCCGCAGGAATTGAGCCCTCGACTATGATTCGAGTTAGTGCGAAGATAGCGAGAGCCTGCAGCAATTTGAAGTACGCACTTCCAGACTCAGCAAAGAGTCGGAGCATCTCAGTGTGCTGAAAGAGTACGTGAGATGTGGGTATGCTGCCATCTGGAGGGCTGGAATCGGTTGAGACACCGCCGTACCATATACGCTCGCTTGTAAGGATTCATGGCCGGTGTGATGTTCTGCGTCCCAGCGACCTTATGCAGCCCACCAAGCGCTGCCTGCGCGCGTTAGGATCTGTTTCTCCGCGTCCATATAGAAAGCCCCAAGCGCACCGGGCAAAGCTCAAGGTCAACGTCCCATCCCTCCGGTTTGTGCGCCTTTCCGAGCCGCGCGTACCGCGTCAAGGTCTCGAAGGCTAAGTAGCTGTATGGCGAGATGATGTCGTAGTACAACTGAATCTTTGCGCGTGGAAGGCGCTGCATGACGTTCTGCTGCGCTCACGGAAATTGGCAAGAGGCGCGGCCGTCAGATGCCGAAAGCCGAAACAACGGCCGGAGGCTGCATGCGAAATTCCCCAGAGCGCAGAGTCAGTTCAGTCAGCGAGTAGGCTTTGTTACGATGGGAAGGTCTCATTGTGTTACGAAGCGCGCATATGCTGCCTTGGATAGCCTCTCATCGGTTTGCGAGACAATTAAATAGATTATTACTAGGTTTTTCTAATACAACTCATCTACCTCTACAACAAATATACTTCCACAGCTATGGTACTAGTGCGAGATCATGTAAAGAGCGACTCGGGTGGGTGTTGACGTGGTGTCACGGGGTGAATATAAGATGAAATAAGATAGGTAGCGGTCCCACGCTCTAAGGCGATGCGGCGAAAGGATCGAGCGACTCCATGGGATCGTAGAGGTCGTCCTGCTGACCCGGGACCGGCGTGTTCGCGCGACTGGGAGGATGCCGCGGCGACTTCTGGGCGACCTGTTTGACGCGAGACACGAATCGCTCAGCCAGGAGGTTCAGCCTTGTAGGCTTCTTCTTCACGCGTCTTTGCGGTAGGGGCGACGGTTCGGCCCTGACGAGCTCTACGAGCAAAGGTTCCTCACAGTGTGGCTGATGCGGAGGCACAGAGTCCGTGTGGGCGTCCTTGATGGCTAGACACGGCTCGGGCTCTGCTGCGGTGTGAGTTGGCGCCACAATGCACAGAGATGTTCAAAATTGGGCCCGTACCTGGTCCTGCGAGACGCTGCATAGCAGCTGCGCGAGAGCGGACGATCGAAATCTCAATCGAATCGCGTGGAGGGTAGAAAAGGACGTCGGCAACGTAGGCGTCCTCATCGACGTCCTCCTTGTCGTTCTCATCGTCCGACGACTCAAAGACGGCTGGCGGTTCCATCTCCAGATACCTGTACTCGCTGCTGGAGCTTGCACTACCGTGACCGTCCTCCGAGTAAAGACTCTCAGCGGAATGGCTCGACGAGTACGATACAACGCTCTGGCGCCGCGACGGGAGAAAGCCTCGCAGTCGTTCACGCCAGATTGGGTCCAGGGCTTCAGTGAGCGACTGAGGCGCAAAGGTGACCTGGTCGAGCGGATTCAGCTCAAGCAATCCCCGTCGTGCGCGGGCCAGGAACTCACGTGCATCGCCGGCGCGTCTGAGCAGCGACGCAGGATCGATGTCGGCGTACAAGGAGGTGTCTGCATCTATGTGCAGGAATGCGAAATTTGCGGGACAGAGACGAGAGGCGGGAGACACGGTGTCGCACGCGCTGTCAAGGTTATATGTGCGAAAATTTCGGGCACTGGTTGGCATCAATGACGTTCAGGGCGGCCTTTTTGCCGTTGTCAGCACTATGCGGTGATGCGACAGAGTTGCTACCGAAAACGCGGATACCCTTTCAGCTTTTCTTCGACGGCCTCCATTTGTGCAACGCAGGTTCTTGAGGTCTTGGAGCTTTGTCCTGGTCTTGTCCGCTACTGACAGCTCCGTCGGATAAACATCGCAACGGCTCACGTGGAATCAAGCTTTGTGTTACGACAGCTGCTACGTCACCAGCACGGACACTTCGGATCTGCAGCCCTGAAGGAGATCCAATTCATCGATGGCTCAAACACGTGCTTGGTCAAGATTGCACGCAAATCTAGCATCGTTCCCCGTATCCTCGCTTCTGAGGTAATTCAATCGACCTATGTTCCGACGGCAGTATAGTACGGAAGAGATACAGTGCGAGACCCGCGAGGCATTAGGGGTCTACATGATGACGAGACAAGAGATTATCCACGACGATTGGAACGCATGCGACGCCGGCACTCAGTAGTATACTGGTCCCGGTCCGGTAATGCCACGGCATGCCGGGCAGAGCGAGTTTATCTGCGGCGCTGAAGGGAATTTCAGCGTAAGCTGAGCGAAAGATTGCGTGTACATACTGTAGGTCTGCGGATGCGCACGGCTGTAACACAATGTCAGTTGTTGGTGCGGATTCGAAAAGCTACGCACAACTGTGTACACCTCTGCCTACAACCGTTGTTCTCCGTGCAGCGTGGGTCATGGTAGTGGCTATGCACGCATTTCGAGTTCCCGCAATCAATCTGGACAGCATCATTAATATAGCTCAAAACAATAAAGCTACGCGGACATACGTGCTCCTCCGGCTACACGAAGCGAGCCCGTGAGTTACACTACAGCGATGTCTCCAAACAAACGGACCAGTGTGTAAGAGTGGCGGCAAACCAGGAAGTCGTTGCGAACGCTAAACATGGCGCGTCAGCTCCGTGGAGACAGTGAAGAAGCGGATGTGGCTGACCGTCTCCAGCAGCACATGGCGAAGTGGGGACGAAGTTGGGGACAAGTGGCGTTGAGTGGATGAGGAGAAGTAGATGCAGAGCACACGAGCTGGCTGGAGAGAGACCTTCAGACGAAAACGCAATTTATACGGGCGAGCGTCGGTCAGTCCGGCTCGGAGACGAAAGAGGTGCATGCGTGCATGCAGCGTCGTGGTCGCGCAGGTGACCGTGCGCGGCTGATGTCGGCCAGCCAGGATCGTGTGGCATTAACCTCTCATTCAGTCAGATAACAGCGAATTTTAGCTTTCTTCCTTGGAGATATCCGGATGTCGGGAAGATCGCGGGATGCCAGCGACCCGCGCGACTGCCTGATCAAGCATCCTCAGCTCAGATGTTGCAACACTCGGCTTCCGGGTGCACGGCTCGTGCGAGCGAGTACGCCAGCTGCAATTCATCGATGACATCGATATCTGCAAAATAGGCTGTCGGAGAAGCCGTCAGCACGACATACGCTGCATCACAACGCGTTGGCGCCTGCCAACATACATAGTGCTTATCACACCTGGACAGGGGAAACGACGCGAAAATTCCCAGCCCCTAATCAAGTTCGAGGTCGAGCACGAGATCCCATAACATGACCGTGACGCTGCTCGCTGGCGACATAGGTGTCAGGGCTGCCGAAAGGGTTAGCAAGCGAGAATCTAGAACGCCCCACGCGTAGTGCTCACGTCGAGTTCCCGCGCTTGTCGGTGAAGGATGTCCGTGCGCTGCGATATACGCTTTCTTGGCACGTTCTCCTGCGGCGCGAGCAGCCGCATCATCATCAGTTTCGCCGTACAAGTCGCAGCGCTGACATTGTCTGCACGGCCCGGCGTGCGGCCGGAAGTGCTGGCAAAAATGTCGATATCCTTCTTCCGCGAGATTCGCTCGGCACAAGTAGCTGAGTTGTGCCTGAGCCGTCGCCGAACCCCATAGACACGCGGGCCCCGCACGCACCACATCGTGTATCCGCAGGGACATGCCATCTTGTTGCACCCTCCGTCCTTCACAAAAGCACAGTGACATTTCGGACACTGCAATCGCGGATTGAGCACAACACTTGGTCAGAGTGACTATTCACGAACCGTTCTCTTGACAGCTTCTGCCATACAAAGCTCGACGTGTAACCGTAATTTCTGACGTTCGTCCTCCATGCAGTTATGGGAAGCGCTTGATGACCATTCCTTCCCGCACAGAAGGCAGCTTCCCAGACCGCAATCAGGATTGCGACACACAAATCGAGTACCCCGTCGCTGCGCAGCGAGCACGCGTGCACCATGGTCCGCGCCGAGGAGCTTCAAGACCAATCGAGTTCCGTGCGGGAAGCTGATCGGAGAGCGCGCTGTGCATCCTATTCCCACGAGAATCGAGAACAATAAAGTCGCCCATGGCGAAAGTGATCGCGTGAGTCCAAACGCCCATATGAGGAGCGCAACAATAAACTGCGGTCTGGTACGATAAGGAGGTATGTCGTGAACGGCGTACGGACAAAACGGGCAGCAAAGAAGTTGAAGACCGGATTGCGCAATGTCTGATCGAGCCCCACGGTCGTCCAGTCTCCTGAGCACCACTGGGGAAAGCGCCGCCTCAAGCACAGCACGCGGTACGGGAGCCCTGCATTCGTCCGAAGCAGATGCAGATATGCACCGGACACCTCCAGAAGTTGAGTCTTGTGCCGTGCGCACGAGACACGCTCGGCAGAAGAGGTGACCAGCCGCACACGACGCTGTTTCTTCCCAGACTACGTCCGCGAAGCAGCAACCACACTCGATGAGGGCCTCGGCCGCGACGTGTTCGGCCTCGTTCAGACTAGCAGCCATGACGCGGTCAGAAATCACTTGTGCTTCTCGGGCTGGTGCGTGAAGGTCGTAGATCTCTTGGTTGAGCTCCACACTGCCCGTCGCAGACTTCAGATACGGCAGTTCTGCGACTGGCTTCTTCCCGTTCCACCAGGACGAGATCGCAAACCTCCATGACCTTGCGGAAATGGTCATGAGGGTGTCGCGAGAATGAGTGTACGAGTAATTGTTCTCCGCCAGCACAGCTTGAATCGTAGACTTCGACAGACCAGCAAACTCGGCCAGCCTACAGATCATTAACTTGATGGTCGATATTATTTGGGATGACATACAGAAGTGATTTCACGGCAGTCTGGTACTCGTCTGTGCGAAACATATGGCGAGCGTCAAGAGCAATGGCTGTCGCAGCGTCGCCTGGCCTGTCTCGCTTCCTGGCACCGTCGAGGATGACATTGGCAGCCAGGTCAGCGACATTCGCGACATCGAGGTTCCGCCGTATAGCATCGTGCAGGGTGCCGATGTCGACGTGGGGCAGCGCATCGTGGAGCAACGTCACCACCCCGTTGAGCTCGTCAACCCCTGGGCGGTGCGCACGCAGGAGCGCCTTTGGGACTAATGGAGCCGGCGCGCGAGCTGGTGAAGGGTTCCGAGGGCGCCGTCCGAACATGGAACCCTGTGCGTCACCGGGGAGTTGTGGTTCGGAGGGAAGCACGAGTCGGCTCTAACCGACCCGCACCCTGTTCCACAATTTTTCGGGCGCTCCCTCTGGCGCTATCGGCGTTCCACCTCTCTGCGAGAATTCTGCCACAGGGGGACCTGGTACTCACTGCCAGAGAAATGGTTCTGCCTGTGGAGGCCTCGCTTCGTCCTTACGCCTTCTCGTCGCACGTCACGTCAGATCGTCAACTCCCCACCCACCACTGCGCCGATAACCTCAGTTTGCTCGAGTATAGCTTCTCTGTACCTTGATCTTGATTCCACCGTATGGGGCTTGAGTCGTCTTTGTCTTCACGTCCGCACGCGAATTTTCTTGCCGGCTTCTGGGCCAGCCCTTCAAGTTCGGCACTGGAGTAGTATCTATGTGACAGGTACATTTCGCTGAAAGATTATGAGCCGTCCCTCTTGATAACGCGCTCGAATTCTTACGGAAAACTCTGCCTCACTATTTTCTCATTGCCGTGGATCGACCGCACCTACGATCTCTCCACACTCCAAGGTATCCTCGCTTACGCCCGTCCCTGAGTCTTCCAGCCAGTGGTTACTGCCGACTCAGCTACAACCGTGTTTTCCTCCTTCTGATCTTCGGCAAATCCTGCCCTGCAGAACTCCGTGATCTGTAGATGTCGCTCCTTACGTCCTACGAACTTCCATTATCCTCCGCCACAGATCTGAACACGTAGGCCACCCTCCTTCCTGCTCCTGCTCTTGGCATAGAGACGGCGCTTCAGAGGCACGGTCCCTCACTGCGGCCTCGCATCATGTTCCTTCCGTGCTCGGAAGTCCGCGAGGTGGTGCAACAGCTTCCAAGTCTTTGAGGAGCTCTTTCGACTCTTCTGGAAATAAAGCAATAAACCCCTGTCCTCCTCTAGCGACCGCGCATGTGCAGGCTGCTGCTCCCCCATATGGCGGAAACAATCCGCGGTTCGAAGGTCGTCGTACCCTGTTTTCCAAGTCACGGGGCAGTCTTGCGTGATTCTCGTCCTATGAGAAGGCTGGAACTCTACCTGTTTGCCCTCAACTGGCAGGGCTGTCCTCTTCTGTTTCGAGTGGGCGAGTGCAAACAGGCCCCCCCGTCCGAGTCGGCCAATACAGTGCACTCTGTGCCGCGACCACCACGCATGCAATTCATTGGCAAACTTTGCCTGACTGTCGACGCATGGACGGGCCCTTCACGCTTCTCTCTCTCCCATTCAGTCACCCACGAGTATGGATCTGTGGCGTTAGGAACCGTGCTTTGCGTCGCTGCTGCTGTGCTTCTTGCCGAGTATGTCACAGTCTATCTCATGGTGACGACGCCCTCCCCTATGAATCGGCTCATTGCCGCAGTGAACGTCCCACGCTGCCATCCGAGCACAGACGGTCATATGAGACGGATTTCTCCCTCGTATCTCACATGCCCCATATGATCCGGGCATTTGCGCATTTGGCCATCCACTTGCCAGCAGTCCACGAGGCGAGCGAATACTGTGACGCGTTTATTTCATTCGACGGCGTTGAAGCCCTAAGGATACAGCAAGTGCAAACTGCGCGTCATCCGAGTCATGCATATGATGCTACAAGCGAGACCTTGAGGCTCGCGTGAGGACTGTTGAAAATCCTCTGCGTAAGTTAAGCGAGTCGAGAATCTTCAAGTTTCACACGACCCACACCTCCCACTCGAGGAAACCCATCCCTTGCGCTTCCACATCCACGACCTGTCCGTCAGCAGACGTGCTGGCCAAATGAGCGCGGACGTCAAACGTCACGCCCATCTCCTCGCCCACGGCCAGCCAGAGCTGCGTCCAGCTCTCAGGGCTGTGGCAGAACATCTCGCCTAGCTTCGCGCTGAACACGCCCTTGCGCTTTGCGCCGACGTGGGAGCCGAAGATGATGCTCCCCGGCTCGCGTTTGACGAGCGCAGCAACGCGACGGGCGAGTAGCGCTTGCTTGTCCTCGAAGAAGAGGTGGAAGAACGACGAGGCGTGGATCGCGCTGAGGTGCCCGATTAAAGGAGTCAGGCTGTCGATGGAGGCCAGGCTTGACGCATCCACGGGAGTAGCGGTGGTGTCGAGGAGCGTGGAGGAGAACGCGTCGCCCGGGATGAATCGGATCCCGCACTTCTCTGTCGTCGTGCCGAAGAGCTCGTTACCGAGTTCCCAAAACTCTGAGAGCCGCGTAAGCCACGACACACTGAAAGTTAAACTTACGCGTACCTGCATTGAAGTCTACAGCGAGGATTTGTGAGACTGGAAAGCCATCAACTGCCAGCTTGCGGGCGTCGTTTCCGACTGTAGGAGGAACATGAGTATTCCCACACGTCCTATGAGGACTTGCAAGAGACGCACAACAACATCCAAGATCGAGGAACAGTGCACCGTTACGTTCCTGTCCCATCTTGAGGAGATGTCCATAAGCCGGAAAGTGCGAAATCTTCAAGCTGGGACGATGCAAGCGTCAAAACTACGAGTATCCTCGCTCCAGAGCGAACTCACGACGTGAAGTAGAACTTGTGGATGCACGGGTACGGAAACACCGCATACGCCAGCTCCTGCACACGCAGAACGTGCTGCTTGATATCCTCGTCGCTCTCGATGCCCGTCTGCTGCTTGAGAAACGCGATCTCGTCGGGGCGGAGGACGAGGAGCGTCGGGTCCAGCGGTGGGATCACCGAGAGCTTGGTGTCGTGCGTAGGGTTGACTGGAACGGTAGTCATCTCAGAGTTGTGGGGATCCTGGGAGTTGTGTTGCGAGCTGAAGCTGAATATTTATACCACAGCGAGATTGTGGCTGCGAGTTCGGATCCGTTGTGGAGAAGCTGAGAATCCCCCCTTCTGACTCTTGACAGGTTTGGTGACTCGGACGCGGGCGCCGTTGGTAGGTGAACGCGTAAGCTACGCATACGTGGACGCACCAGGTCCACGTTAAAGGCCGGCGAAGTTTCCAGGAAGACAGGGACTCTTCAGGAGTCAGGATCGCTTCATTGTCCCACTGTCCGCCCACTGTCCGCGGAAGACCGAATGCAACCAGTCTTCGAACCTTTGCTTCACAGCTTCAGCTCACAATCGGCGTACTTACGATGCAGGACATTGGGTAGAAGCGTACAGTGGAGAAGACTTGCGTGTCCCGACTGCGCATTACAGTAACAAGCAAGATTCTCACTCCAACTTCCCAGGCCGGAGCCGGCGAGCAGATCGACGGGCACGAACTCGTCATAGTGATCATGAGCATAGCCTAAGAGCATACATCGCAAGGCAAGTTTTGGGTTCCGCGCGCTTATGCGGCAAAGAGCGTCTTGAGGAAGGCCTCGCCGGCGCCGCCCTCGACCTTCTTCGACGCCTTGCGCTTCTGCGTGCCCTTCGCGATACGCTCCTGCTTGACTATACAATGATGAGTGGCGCACGACAATTTGGCGGGAAGACGTACGGAGCTCCTGGCGGCGGAGGGTCTTCGCGTACGGGTTGAGACGGAAGAGCACCGCGCGGTTGACAAGCGGGTTCTTGCGCTGCGTCCACGGGCGCTTGGCGATCTTCTCACCAGCGGGGCGAACGGCAGCCTGGATCTCAGCGCTGTTGATGAGACCCGTCACGTCGGCGTTGTGGATCTTGGACGTCGGGAGGCTGAGAGTAATTAGTCGAACCGTTGCGCACAAATGCAAGTCAACGCACAAGAAGCCCTTCTTGACCTCAGACGCGGTCTCGGAGGTGCCGAAGATGGAGTCGAGCTTGGCGAACGCAGACTCGGTCCAGATGATGAAGCGACCGATGTGACCGCCGGGCGCGAGCTGGAGGAGGTTGAGGCTGTCGACGGACGCGGTCTCGACACCGGGGAGGTTGCGGAACGCCTTGCTGATGCCGGCGTCCTCAGCGTAGACGACGAGCGGGCCGCGGCGCTGGCGATGGCGGCGGTTGCGCATCTTGCCCTTGCCGGCGCGCAGCTTGCGGCTCTTTGCGGCCTTCTCGACGTCGGCGTAGGCGCCGAGCGTCTTGAGGGCAGCGGCGGCCTCGCGGGTCTTTGTGATCTTCTCGATGGCGGACGAGACGACGAAGGGGACCTCTGGGACCTGCTCGATGCGGTGGCCGCGGGCGAGGACGAGCGAGGGAAGCGCCGAGGCGGCCAGCGCGGAGACGATGGCGTAGCGACGCTGGCCCTGGCTGACCTTGACGTGCCACTTGCGCCACGTCTTGGTCGGCGCGAACATGCGACCGCCGCGGCACATGTTACCGAACGCGGCCTACAAAATTAAGTAAGTTAATTACACTAAAAATTCTGCGACTGACCTGGCCGGAACGGTGCGTGCCTCCACCGCCAACACGGGGAATACGGGCAACGGCGCGACCGGTACCCCACGACTCGGCCGAGGTCTGGTGGCCGGCCTTCTCGCTGACCGCGTACGGCTGGCGTCTGTTCTTCGCGATGCTCTCTGCGCCGACCGTGAGCGAGCGTACCAATATAAAGAGATTTAGAACGCACTGTGGACTTGCTGGACCACGTCCAGGCGGATGGGGGCAGAGAGCACCGCCGGGAGCGGCAGCGAGCTCGTCGACTCTACGAGCCACGTGTCAGAAAAAACGCAGCGCGCGCATCGAGCCTGACGACGGACCACCAGAGATGGCTTGAACGTGGACCGTCGGGCGGTGATGCATGGTCTTGAGGAGTTTTGAGGAGGGAAAGCGGGCTTTGTTGCCGTCTGTTGACGCGAGAGACCATCCGCTTCCGGCCGCTGTACAGTTCCAGCATCCGAATCAACAAAGTTGCTACAAGTCCACGAGGATGGTAGATCACGTATTTCTTGCGAACAGCTTGGAAATTTTCCTTTCCTTACTGTTCGTATCACTTTCATGTTATGTCAGCTACGTTGCATCGAGTAGAAATCGAGCAATCCTGAACACACTGTCTCCCGGAAACGTCGGCGGCCCTTTACATGGACCTGGTGCGTCCACGTATGCGTAGCTTACGCATTCACCTGCAAACAGCGGCCGCGTCCGGAGTCACCAAACTTGTCAAGAGTCAGGACATGGGGACGACGAGGAAAAGCGGATATGGGAACAACTGGCATAGATGAGGGCCTCATTATCTAGCAAACATCCTTGAGAGTATTTACTGCTATTCACATGTTCAACCGCAGGGTTCAATGATCGCAGACATAAGGGTCCTCCGCGTCCGGGACCCGCCGCGGTGCAGTCCGACTGTTTAGTATGCAATCAGCACGGCCCCTTAAGTCAAGCGCTCCTGATATTATAGTTTTGGCATTTCCTTCCTCATCATTAAGACAAGTCCACAGCGTCAGGTTAGATAAAGCTTAGCGCTACCGGAGTCCAGCTCCTCATCATATCCGGCGTCACAGGTCACGTCATGCGTGCTCTCATCGGGTGCAAATCGATCTAGCCACATGCTCGATGTCCTTCGTATCTGGTGCAAGAATCCACGACACACTCCCGAGTTCCTTTAGTAAGCGGGCTGGCAAGGAGTGCCATGTATCAATGGCGTCGGGAGCAGAGCGTTCGAGTCCTGCTGTCGTAAGCTCGCACGTACTAGACATACACGGCAAGACAGTTCCCCCATTTGCCACTGAAACCGCTCGGGAAACCTCTGGAACGCTGCGAGTGGTCCGGAGACTCGCGGAGAAGGGGGGTTTGCGAGGATCAGTTTTATATACAGCACCCCCAAAACACTCGCAGTTCTGCCCGGCAAGTACCACTCGTCCATCTACGGAGCAGGCGTGTCGGGCTACCTAGGCCGTGTCGCTGGCTAGCCCGGGTTCTCGCAGATCACCGAACGTCCTCCTGGGACGTTATAAGGCGATGAGTGATCTAGCCGTCACTTCAGCTCATCCCCACACCAGCCCGGTCCTGAGTCGAGCTACGCTACTAGCCCTCCTTCTCGTTCTCTCTCGATGTCTCCGTCTAGCTGCCGACACTCTCGTTATCACGTATGCACCATGACTCGACCATATCCACCACTACCAGAGCGAACGGACGTCAATGGCCATGCAGTGGTTGGACGGGGGCATCAGTCCACATGTAGCCGAGTCCCTGACCTGTCCACCCCGTCGCATTCAGAGGACCGCCGCTAAGTCGTATGTGCATGCCGGACGACGCCGGACAGCATTCACTAATAGATTCCGCGGTTTCGCTGGCTGACTAGAACATTCGGAAACAGGTCCCGGAGCAGCCATCGCAGAGAGAGTATGATACGCCGAGCACTGGCGCTGCCCGCCACGGGGCTGGACCGAGCTGCAGTGTCGAGGACACCGCGGTTCGCTCCATCACCATGGAGAGCCACGCCAGTCGCTCTTACCGTTACCCTGTGTCAGAAAGCGACGCAACCTCGTGACGGTGTGAACAGCATGACAGTACTAGCGCTTCGGATTCGGTAGTGTGACAGAGCTGCTCGTCACGATTACTCTATGCTGCAGACGTTGACTAGATATCCAGAAGATGCAGATCTCGAATAGATATGATGATCTTGTGTCTTTTCCCTTCATAGCCAGTTACAACCCTGGATGTTTGACGCACGACAAGATGGTCGAAGCAAGGCAAGGCATGACACGTGGGCAACACCGAGTCGAGGCATAGCAAGCATCCCAACTGCAATAGTGGCCCGGTCGGCGCATTAGCTCCTAAGTAGACGTCGTAGGCAGGCGACTGTCGCGATCGACCTTGATAGAGGCAATGTATCATAAGCGAGGACACACCATCCTCTAGAACGCGTTCAAAACCCGAAGACATCGCAGTAGTGAAGGATCGGGTCGATGAATGGGACGGACGAGGGACCGTGAAGTGGAGTGTTCGAGCGGCGGTCAGAAGGAGCGCACGGCGCACGGACATGTCCGAAGAACTCTCGGCTTCTATCAACTCAGAGTGCGTAACCGAAGCTCGTCACGTATATGTAGGCGCATTGTGCGTGTATGACTCAGATGTTCGTTGCATGCTCGAAGTGTTACGTGGTTGAATCATGGACAGGCAGGAGATCCGAGTTCGTGGGACGAGGTCAAGAAACGTGACGCGGCTTCAAGTTGAACTCCGCTTTCCGCCCTTTTCCGCCTCTTGACCTCTGCTCATTCTCCTCAAATGGTCAACACAATTCTGACCCGCACCCAAACACCCACGGCACGCTGGTACTGTTGCGCGCAAGGCTGCGCTTCCTATTGCCGACTCCTGTCGGCGCCTACCAGAGCTCGAGTTCAACCGCTCCATTCTCTGCATCGTTCGCAAGCTCGCGCTCGATAAGTAACTGTGCTACTCACTTCACGTCGGCCATCACTAGGCCGCTTTGCCAGTTTTCTTCGTTTCGCCTAACAGAACGCCCACGGCGTCAAACCCGGAGCGTTTCGAATTCTTGCGCGCGATGGTTCCTCTATGTTGAAACTCAACAGGTCTTCTTTCAGTGTGCTTCACGCCTCCGTGCAGCCAGCGTCATTGTAGACAGAGGCTATGCGTCCACTCTGAAGTACTACGAGGATACATTCCGGGTCCTACGGTCACACCATGCGCGTTTCCAACACAGAACCCACACCCAGCTCTAGAGGACTCCGAAGGATGGCATACTCTTTGGTCATGCCTCAGAAGTTACCTTCGGTCGCCTTCGCGTCTCGCACATGGCCATCCTGTACGACGCCCATACCATCGACGGTGAGTTGTTTTACGGGGTGTACGTCGTTTGCGGTGCTCCAAGACGTGTTGTAGTGCGCGACAGATTTGCGACCTTCTGCCAAACCTCGTGCAAACTCGGTCCCGTCTTCGACGAAGATCCTTGTTGGGGAATGCCGCGGGACTCTCGCAGGCACAGGTGACGGTTTCCACGGCAGCGCTAGTCCAGTGCAGTTCACTCCAGTTGACGATCGTGTTTCGGTGCAGAACAGGAGCAGACCGTAGTCGCAGGAGACTGCGAGCGGTGCAATGCTTGGGTGATGCGATCTGGAAATCAGGCTCTGTATGATCGTGCGCCCTTGCAGTGAACTGGCTTGTTCCGTGTATGGCCAGTAGGATAGCTGGGCGCTGTAAGAAGCGTCAAATGTGACTGCGCTAAGCTAGATGGAGAGAGTATGAACTGAGATCCGTGGGTATAGGGATGGTGGGAGTGCTATCCCAGTGGCGGTGGGGATGGGCGGCAACGGTGTTTGATGGCCGTCGCGTGCTGGTCGGACATTGATCAAATACCCGGCGCTCACTCGGTCGCAAGTCCCACTCACCCACACTCTGCCACCCATGCCATCCTACGCAACCAGCTCGCCGGCGTCTCGGACGACGTACGACCTCCAGTCTGGCAAGTTCGTCATCGACTCGGACTACCAGTTCTCCAAGGCACGCTGTCTACATGCGAATTCCAGCTGCCATCTAACCTGAGCTCTGCAGGAAGTCGGCCGCGGCGCGTACGGCGCGGTCATCGCAGCCAAGCATCGCACGTCCGGCGCCGGGTGCGCCATCAAGAAGATCAGCTCCATTAACTCAAAGGTGCGCCCGCCACCGTCGCTTAGATCTCCAGCCAGACTCAGCCGCCACCCGCAGAAAATCCTCACAAAGCGCTGTCTGCGCGAGATCAAGTGCGCTGCTCGTCGTCGTCGTCGTCCGCAGCGAGCTCGCGCTGACACCGCCCAGGTTGCTGCACCATTTCCGTGGCCATCGCAACGTGACATGTCTCTACGGTTCGTCTGCACCGCGCCACACTGCACCCGCATAATCCCAACGCTATCCCAAAACCAACAGACGCCGACATCGTGTTCGACGAGACCGGCGGCTTCCAGGAGGTCTATCTCTACGAGGAGCTCATGGAGGCCGATCTCCACGCGATTGTCAGCACACATCTCTCCCAAGTGTTCTGCCCCTCGTGCTGAAGACGCCCGTCTCCACACAGATCCGTTCAGGCCAGCCCCTGTCCGATGCTCACTACCAGGTGCGCCAATCCAGCTGCTCAGCGGTCCCGCAGGTTGCTGATGTGTCGCTGCGCAGAGTTTCATCTACCAGACGCTGTGCGGTCTCAAGTACATCCACTCGGCCGGTGTGATCCACAGAGATCTGAAGCCGGGCAACCTGCTCGTCAATGCCGACTGTCTCCTGAAGATCTGCGATTTCGGTCTCGCGCGTTCCAACACCTCGGACCAGGGCGCGGAGAACTCGCTCATGACAGAGTATGTCGCGACGCGTTGGTACCGTGCTCCGGAGGTCATGCTCAGCTTCGGCAACTACGTGAGTATATTCCCATTCATGCAGAGACCAGCAAAGCTGATATATGCCCAAGTCGACGGCGATTGACATCTGGTCCGTGGGCTGCATCCTCGCAGAGCTGCACGGCCGCAAGCCCATCTTCAAGGGCCGCGACTACGTCGACCAGCTCAACCAGATCCTCCAGTGCCTCGGCACCCCGACCGAGGACGCGCTCCGCCGCATCGGCTCGCCGCGTGCGCAGGAGTACATCCGCTCGCTCCCCATCCGCGCGCGCGTGCCCTTCTCGACCATGTACCGCAACGCGAACGCCGAGGCGCTCGACCTGCTCGGACGCATGCTCGCCTTCGACCCCGCGCGCCGGCTGACGTGCGAGCAGGCGCTCGCGCACCCGTACCTCGCGCAGTGGCACGACGAGTTCTACGAGCCCAACTGCGACAGCATCTTCGACTTCTCGTTCGAGGCCGAGGACGCGATGGAGGGTATGAAGAAGCTCATCGTCGACGAGGTCATGGCCTTCCGTCGTCTCGTCCGTCAGCAGTCGCAGCCGGCAGGCAAGAAGCGCGGCGTCGACGACTCGCTCGCCGTCCCGAGCCGCGACGATATCATCGCGAGCCCCGTCCGCGACGACGCGCCGAGGGACGGTGCGACGTCCAACTACACGCTCCCTGCGCAGTCGCAGGTCGACCCGGACACCGACACGCCCATCGTGGATAACCCCACCGAGGACCTCGAGCGCGAGCTCGACCAGCGCCTGCACGTCTCGCAAAAATAGATGACCCCACTCTCCAATGATACCCTTCGCAATTG
>KV426136.1:90910-108489 GCA_001632375.1 Exidia glandulosa HHB12029 | reverse complement strand
CTCACTACGGAATAGTCAAGAACTATTGAAATGACTCGTACGGAATAAAGAGAAGTAACTAGAAGTAACTAGATAGTACGAGTGGTTTGCTTACACACTGTCCCGTGGACAGCCGTGCACCACTGCTCATGAGCACAACACGTACTTGGCAGCGCTTGAGACGACTGAGAGATTGCCGGGTGCTGATTTGCCATTTGTTATTTGAGCGGGTAATCGGAAGTCCGAGAACTCCGAAGCACTCCAGAAGAGGCTCGGAGCCTGAGCGTTAATGCAAAACGAACGAACTGCGCCTCTTGGACTCCTTGTCCAGGGTAAGCGACGGTGACTAGGGATGGCGACAGGCGCAACAAACCATCTGAGCGCCCGGGAGACGATACAAATGGAGTAAGTTGTGTTTCACAGGTCGGAGACAGACATTGACCAGGAGAGAGCGACCACTTGACGCTCAAGGTGTACGGCATGGCGTTGGAGATAACGCGCCGCCAGCCTGACATCGAAGAACAGAGCATGTTGTCTGGGAGCAGGTTAGCCAAGGAGATAAGATGCTGTAGCGCTGGTCTAGATGCTTCGCCAGACGGTGTAGAGGCTTCCGGGGCCGAGGATGATCCGATTTCGTTGTCGGTGTCAAAGGGCGACATGTCCGTTGACCTCCGTTGACTTAACACATGCGTCGTACGCGTCGTAATTACAGTGTAACCTTTGGGTAGTGACAACGGTAGAGTGTGGGCGTGCTGGGTTCGCGCAGGTGTCGTCACGGAGCCGGGAGTCAGAGCAAAGGACAGCCTCCACATAGATAGGCAACAATTAGGAGTAGTCAGGAGTAAGTCCAAATCACTCATAGTGTATACGCGTCAGACCGAGTTCGTAGAGGAATGAGAGGGAATGAGAAGTGCAACACGGTTGTGGCGGAGATTGATCCTCCTTGCCTCTTACATTGTTGATCATGGCGCCCACGGTCCCGGCAGAGCTCACCGACATAATCATCGACGCGCTCGAACACGATCTTGAGACTCTCGAGATCTGCTCACAAGTCGCGCGTTCTTGGCGTCCCCGCAGCCTGGTTCATCTCTTCTCGGCTATCGAGGTCCGAGCCGACGAGATCCCTGGCGACGCAGCCTGGACGCGAACTCGCCAGCATCTACACTCTGCCATACAGATGACAGGCTCGCGTTTCTCGCACTTTGTCTCTCGCCGTTCCGGTCGAGCTATGTTTCCTCTCATTCGTCAGCTCGTCTTCATGGCGTACGCTGCGAATTGGGCCCCGTTCGCCCGCATATGGAACAACCTTGACATTCCTGCAAGGCTTGTCCGTGTCCAGTATCTTCGCATCTCGATTTGGGGCTATGCGTCTGGCAACTTCGATGTGCCGTTGGGGCGTGACAGTTTCGAGACTACAATTGTGGGGCTTGTCCGCCTATGTAGCCCGTATCTCGAGTCACTGTCCATTTCGGCATATCGTTCCGGATTCAATCCGTTGTATATCCCCCACGTCATCATGCCCACAGTGGAATGCTGTCCGCTCGTCCATCACTTGCACATCGATAGCGTTGGGCAAGGATTCAGACATCAGCCAAGTGACCCTGTGCCCGACTGGTCTAATCTTGCCAGGCATGGACCGGTACGCATATCCACCGATTATATCAATGCCCCGTGCCTATTGCAGTGGGCCGCACGCAATGTAGACTCTGTTCAAGGCATTGCATTTGTGGATGGCACCGATAGAACCTCCGAACCAGACTGGACTCGTCCTTCCAAGCTGGTCCTTCCGGAGTCTACAATTGTCACACGTTTGGCCGTGATTATGTCCTTGAACGAAGGTATGTCGTGTACAGCATATGATGCTGGGTGTATGGATATTGATACTGGCGGTTCACGCAGATCACAACATGTACGATATCGCCAACTTTCTGGAGCGTGTTCCTGCTCTGTCGGTGCTGGAACTGCGAGCGGTGCTGGGCTATGATGACACCTCCAACTCCGAGGATGATGACGACTTCGAGGCTGCATACGATCCTGTGTGGGCTCTTGCACGTGTGCTCCAGGAGGCCCCGCAATCTCTCCCTTCTTTGCGCACTATCATCCTACAAGACGAGCAGCTGCATTGGGACTTGCCCACTGCTGATTCGGAGGATGACCATTCATCCACCTCTTCTGACCCTTACGACTGGGGCCTTCTTGACATCACTTTGTCTTCAACGCAGTGGAAGGGTGTCCAGAAGTTTATCTTCTGTGTGGTTTGTCGCTGGACACGGGAGTGTAAAGAAGTGCAACGGGCGTTGCAGTCTCGTGTCGACGAGCTACTGCCCGAGTTTACCGCGCGGGGAGGGGAAACTGTCATCATTTGCACCAGTACGAACTCAATTCATCGTTGGATTTAGTGCTGACGACGTCCTAGATAACTACGCCCATCTACGACGCTCTGAGCTGATTGAAGAATGTCTGGCGCACCCGTGATACTTTGGAAACATTATGAGGTATTTGAAGGCACTGCCAGTGGACGATGCCTACCGGAAAGTTGGACGCGAGCGAGGATTTGTCGAGTCCATGAGGATCCGTGGTAGCGCAGGATGCGTCTGATGGGTTACGGGCTGGAAAGCGTGTGCTTGTAGCAGTCATGTATACCAAACGTCGGGAAGGGAATAAGTTACGTGTACACGCTATGTATCCAATGCTGCAATATCATGTCATGGCTTGTCGTAACGAGACTTCTTCGTCGTCGCGTAATCATAATCATCAGACGGGATCGCAACGTACTTTCCGTTCTGCAACCTAACATCGACAGCAAGACCGCTGGTGGTCGAAGTCGTCCAATGCGGTTTCAGGCCGAGCCAGACGAGTATCTTGCCCTTCCAACCGGAGTGCTTCCGCTGGCCAGACGACACCGGGTCATCCCAGATCGATTCCCAGGTGAACGCACGGCGCGGGCGAATAGATGAGTCGTCGTGGTCGGTGCCGCCGCCTGTACCCTGCGTTGATCCACGCTGGTGAACTTGCCAGTCGACCTCCTCCATCGTCAACTCGAGCGCCTTGCCTCCATAGTGCAGCATAATCTAGTATAATCAGCACACGGTAGAGTTATGCTACGACGAAGCTCACGAACCTCGTATCGAGAATTGTGGAAGATGATCTGATTCAGCCTGAACATAATTAGGTTGATCAGGCCGACGTTCACAAAGTCGCCCCAGACGGGTTTCGACGACAGGAGGCCGCGTTGAACCAGGAACGCTTCCAGCGCTGGTCGAGGGAGCGGCCGATACGCAATGGACGTCGGGTAATGCGGACTGAAGTCTGACGCGTACGTCGTGAGCGCTGGCACTGTGTCGTGATTGCGCCTCCAGAAATCGTCCTGAAAGGTCGTCAATACGCTAGTTGCCACAGGCGCTATGGATACGTACCCAGAAGATGTACCACCACGTCCGCACTGGCGTGGATGTGACAAATGACATCCGCTCGTACGCAGCCGTGAATGCGTCTTCATGCGTGAGCAGCGCACTGCGAACGCGCAGGTCGCGTTCCAGGTCAATGACCTCGTCCGACACTCGCGACGGCTCGTCCGGGTGGTCATAGACCTTGCCCAAGAAGCGGTAGGTCAGGACTTGCTCCTTCCACTTCATCTCGCGCGTGAAGTGCTTGCGGTACGAGCGTAACGCTGTGTCAATGGCGTGCAGACGATCTTGCATCAGCGCGGAGTTGAGCATCAAGAAACGTGCGAGCGAAGGCGTCAGGTCGAAATCTTCGTCAAGGCCCAGGATTGTGCCATCGACTTGCACTTCGTCGTTATATGTCAGCTTGACTTCGAACCCGGATCCTAGCTGTACGCGATTCCATATGAGGTCTCCGTGGCGTTTGATCTGGAACACGCAGTGCCGGAAGTGTTGGGTCTTCTGGGCAGAGTACTTCGGCCCACCGAACAAGGAATTGCGGCTGCCGATGAGCTGTGCGGATGGTTGAGGAGTGATCGCCACGTGGTAGACATGCGCGACATACCTCTGTATGCGTATACGGCCAATGCACAACCTGTCCATCCAGAGCGCGCAACGACCTGCGGACTTGGCGCCGCCGCTCCATATGTCGAGTACTGTTCTGATATACGAAGTCTTCGAACTCTTGCAGCGTCGTCAATGTCACGTAATGTCCAGCGTCGTAATGCATGACCTTCATTGTGTCAGTGGCGAGGGTGGATGCTTCGAATATGCGCACCAGGGTAGGAGGGAACGGTATCCACCAAGCAGATCCGAAGTAGGACATCTGCCCTGGGACTGGCGGGACGGCAGGATTACACCAGTGCGCGTCGGGACCGATAAACTGCCGCAGAATGGCGCGCTCGAGCTCCCGAAATCGCGTAGCTTGAGGACCTGTATGCATTGCTACAGCCTTCGTGTATGTTGGCCAACCGACTTCACGCAGGATCTGTGCGCATCACGAGTTCGCAGTAAGAATGCGGAATATACGATGGCATAACAAGTACTAGACACCTTCAGGTTCTCCACGTGCCGCTCGGCTGGGGTGCCTTGAAAGTTGTGCAGGTATGGCGGCCAAGGATGTTCGCGATGTAGTACAAACTCCATCGGCTGCGTCGGCGGTATCTTGCAGTCGGCACTGGTGAGTAAGAGGACCGAGACTGTCTCCTGCCAGATTCTTCGGCGAACATGGAGCGTCGACGGCGACAAGTCGATACTGGGATCAAAAGCAGTGAGCTCGCATTGCGTCTGATTGGAAGGGGGCTTACTGTGGAGAGAAGATATCGATGCCTGCACGAAAATATGAGTCAAGGATGCCACAACGGATACGACATCACACACTGAAGTCGATTCTGCGCTCGAAGCCTTCGACGAAACATCAGCCCAACCCGTAGGAATGAGTAGTCTCGAACTCACGCTTGACCAATCGTCGCACGAAGCTCGCATTAATTACCGTGAAATCTGGGAAAGAGTCAACCACGCGCAGGCTTGAAAACTGTCGCGAGACGCACATCCAGATAAACCATAAGTTATGATGTCTGCAAGACTATCAGTAATCTCCCTCGTGCAGAAGTCACAGAGACACACAAATTCTGCGAGGTCGTTCAGCATGCATGCACCGCGCTTCGAGTGACAACTTACATGTAGAGTACCGGTCCATTAAGTATACTAGTTCCCGGAACGTTGAATGCAACCAATAAACCGACAAGTGACGTTGACACGTAGTTCAACCTGGATACCCATTCGCTCGCATTGCCGACCGGGTCGATGAACGGCGCGGCAACGCATTGAACGATAAAGAACAAGAGCATCGCGCCGACCATGACGCTCTGCCGCGCGACATTCACAGCGTTGCGGTCGGCGGAACGAAAGACGCAGTTGTCCGGGTCCAGCGTAGCGACGATGAGCAGCGTACTCAGCTTCGCCCATAGATAGAGCGACTTGTAAGATGCCCATCGTCTGCGGAAGTCTGAAGGTTGTTAGAAACCTCTCGGCACTCGCACGACAGTTCAGTCCGCACCGTTGTACAAGAAAGCAAAGGGACTGTCGTCTCGATCCATCAAGCGCATGTACTCGGACTCCATCTCGCCTGGTGTGCGTTTCTTCCCGATCTCCGTGTATGGGTCAACATGCGGGACGGCTAATGCGATAGCGCGAGAAAGGCGTATAGGGAACCAGAAGGTCATCTTTCACAACACGGTGAGACTTGAGCTCTGAACAGAAATATAGGACGTACGACACCAAACGTGATGGCTGAGAGGATAACGATGACCGGGGCGTAGTTGATCTGCTCCTTCTTCATCGTGGTCGTGTAGCAGAAGTCCAACGGGTCTCGGTAGATTTCTGGCGGACCAAGCGGTTCGAGAACGGGAGGGTACGACGTAGCGTTGAGGTACGGATTAGGGACGACCCAGAAGTCGGAGGACCACAACAGGGCGTGAAGTGCGATGGTCGACAAAGGGAGATATAGGAGAATGAGAAAAACGCTGACAATCATGATGCCCCATCCACGTCCGTCGTGCTGGGACTGCAAGCCCTCTCTCGTGGCTGTTGACGCAAGCTGAGCGGTAAACCGCTGGAAGAGATACAAGAGCAGACACGCAAGCGATAGGAAGCCGACAAGAAATAGAAGGGACTGAACCATTGTCGAGCCAAAGTTCAAAGCGAGGACGTTCGGGCTGCATGTCGTGAGCACGAGTGAAAATGCCTTGAGTCATCAGACGTACATCGTTCCAAGAAACAACTTCCTCCACCCGTCAGTTATCGTCTCCGCGGGGACTGTACAGTAGTCAGTCGTCAAAAGTCCGGGACCTTGAAATGAACCACGAACCAGCAGCACTGAGGACAAGAGCAAAGACCTGCACCGTGTCATAGATGCCTTGCAAGCTGTAATGTTTCGCCACAGCACTCGATCCCTACATGATTCATTAAACGTTTTCTCTCCGCGTTGAGGCCATAACTTACAGTAGCACCGAGGAATGCGCTAACAATGCCGCCGAAAATCGTGTTGCGATCCTTCCATGCAGGCGGGGCTGAGGAATTGTGCTCCAGGTCGTCGATGGATATGCCTGACGCTGCGAGCATGTCCAAAGGCGGGAACATGTCTTGTCCTGGCGGTACACCGGCCTTACTCTTGCCTTTGCCCTTGCCCGACGTGGGAAGATGAGTCTTCGGGAAGTCGCTGAATGAAGGCGCTGCCAATCCCGCTAGGTACTTGTCGAGCTTGGGAAGGTGCAGAGGAGCTGCAGTACGCGAGAAGAGCGTCTTTGCGGGGATGGGCTTGTGCGAGTTGCGCATGCCACGACCAGTGGGAAGCGGGATGAGCGTTGATGTCGGCGACGGCGGGTCCACGTCGTCCTCCACGAAGTCTCTCGACAACGGCTTGAGCGGTACCAGCTCTGTCCTCGACGAGCTCGCGTACGAGTTGCGATACGAAAATGGGTTGCGAACTGTCTGCGGCGATGCTGCCTCATCGACATCGAACGATGTGCGGGAAGGGGAAGCCGCTAGTGGGCTCTTGGCCGACTCGCGCAGGCGGTGGTCGGTAGACTGCGCCCTCGCCGGTGGCGGCAATGAAGTCCTCCGTGACGAGAGCGGCAGGTCCGTCGAACTCCTGGCAGCAGCCGGTGGCGCGGGTGACCCAGCGCTTACAGGGGTTGCCGTGCTCCTATAGCTGGGCGCGGCGCTATAGCTAGACGACGCTGGCGCAGTAGCATCGCTCGGTGTCGTTGAGCTCGAGTTGAACGTGTCGACCGAGGTTCTGCGTTGTTGCGCGGGCGCAGGTTGCGCATCGCGCGTTGGCGACGAGGAGGACGCTGGCGGCGGCGACTGGAGCAAGGGATGGCGCACGAAGCGGGCTGCGCGCGGCGGAGGCAGCGTCGAGCCCGGTCCGGGTGTCGCTGGGCTTGCCGGCGATGGCAACGGCGGCGGCAGCGATTGGCGACGCGGCCCTGCGACGACCGGCGAACGTGCGCCTGGTGCCGACGCTGCAGAGCCCACCGAGGTCCTGCGCAGAGGCTCTGCGTTCGCCCGCGACTCGAACTGGCCGACGATGTCCTTGACCGCCATAGTCGGGGGAAAGTAGCGGCAAGTGACGCCAGCGCCGGTCGCTGTACCAGTGAACTGAGCAGAAGCACCGTCGCAGTGCGGATCCGAACTTGGTGCGACGGATTCCGGATGCAGGCACATGATGCCACTTCCCTCGCTCAATCTCTTTGCAGACTCTCACTGAAAATTCACATTTATTTATGCAGGTCATCATTCGCTTTACATCTTCGCCGCGTTCTTAGAGCTCACTGTCCGCACGGCTGAACGTACGCTTCGAGCGGGGACCACGTCCGAAGAGCTCGTCGTCGTTGGGGAACAACGAGGCATCTATGGTCGTAGAGTTGAGGGACGGGATCCTTCCTAGGAGGAAGCTCAGCGTCTTGAAAGCAGCCCACGGGGCGAATTGCTGATACTAGAAGTTAGCCGCTATGTTTTAATAGCTCTCCGAACGAGGCGTACCGGCATCATGTGCCCGGCGAGGTTCTGGGATGCTGTCAGCTGGAGGTAGATCCATCTCGAACGGCACTCACCACTTCCACGTAGCTGAGCTCTGTGGTAGTATACTTTAGTATTTGTTCGAAGGAGGGACACGAGACATACTGCGCTCAGTATGGGCTGTCCCAATAGTTCCAAAACCGTTGATAGAGAAGGACTCAGGCTGGATCGGCGTCTGGAATCCTTGCAGACCGCCCCCTGCGAATAGTTATGGGTCACCAAGCTAACAGCGTCGAGGATAAATACGCACACGTCATGTTCCTACGTTGAAAGCGTATGTCAGCGTCGCAACAGTGGGTAGTCCAAGCAAAGACGTACTGAATGGCGATACGGGAGCCGTTGGCGATCAGGATGAAGTCCTAAGGACGAGGTTTAAGACAGCATGTCACTAGTACACTCCAAACGTGGAGTACTGACAACGAGCCCATGCATAATGACGTTGCGAACTCCCTTATCGATCACCGGGCCCAAGACGCTGAGTGCGGACGGAGGGCTAGTGTCCCTGCCTCTAAAGACAGGCTGCACAATCGTCAGTGACGATGCCAGCGACAACACCGTGACCCAAAACGTACGCCAGAGCATTCCTCCCATTCGATGTGGGGCGCGTGAATTGCGGTCTGCACCTCGGTGCGGTTGAAATAAAGTGGGCTCTGCACATTGTCAAAGCTCCCCGGGAAACCGAGGACATCCCACAGGATGGGCCAGACGTCCTGCAAAATGAGCCGAGTGACACAGTCAACGTACGATTCTGTGCCGCGAACGAAGCGGGCCGCTTACCAAGATACGATAGATGTCGAATGCCGGGTTCAAGTTCGATGCTTCGTCGAAGATCATATCCCAGAGGCGACAGTTGCGAGCCACGCTCGCCGGCGTGCCCGTGAACGATTGCGGCGGCAGCGCGATCGGCCCTTTGGGCGGGAACGTAACCTTGTCCATGAAGTTCGTAAAGCCGCACGCGTCGGATGCATTTCTCAGCGTTGCCATAAAGCTCTCGGGGAAGGCGAAGACGCTTTTAAAGTGCTGTGTGGAAATAGGGGGCGTGAGCTCGGTGTAAGCCGGAGTGCATGTTGCGCGGGGGGATTTGGGCCGACCTCGACGAAAGGCAGAGCGGGAATGTGTTCCTGGACGAGGTCAAAGGACAGAGACGGATCGGTGATCCAGATGCCTAAGGTGCAGCGCGATCAGTGCCGAAAATGTCACAGCTATCATACCGAACATACCCTGAAGTTTCAAGTCGACCGCCGTCGGGTTGGTGTAGAGGAAGTTTGCAATGTCTAAGGTGGACGGTCAGCTCAAATTGCATCGCGAGAAGTACGAGAGGCTCACAAGGCACGTAAAATCCTGCGTAACTCTCCCCAGCGAGGAAGAGGTTCTTGCCCTTCAGCTCCGAGAATACTGTCAAGAACTGTTGGAAGAAACCAGCGAGTTCGGCTGCCAAGTCGTTCTCATTCCTTTGCAATAATCAATACTCGACCATGTTTTGAACATGAGCGTACGCACGTGATGTTTGCAGTCCCCTGAGAGAATCCAGTTCTGGAGGCAACGGGTATGAACGTCAGCTCGAAGGTGAACTGCATAGCAGTTCCAATACGTACCCGACCGGCTGCTCGACCCAGCTGGACACGGACAGTCAGTTAAAGCTAAGAGCGCGATAGATTAAATAGACTTGCATAACGTGCGCCTGTACATCGTAAGCACGGTTGCGAGCGAAGCCGTAGTGCACTACTTACCAGCTTATTCCAGCCCCACTGGTTTGGAACAGGGGCTGCGGTTCCAGTTGGCCAGCTGAAGGGGCCGTTTTCCTGCAAGAAACCTGATGGCGCATGATCATATGAGTTCCGTCTCATGTATCCTTCCTAATCATTTGACGCACCCTCGAGACTGGAGCAACCTTGAGGTAAATGTAAGCTGCGTTCTTGCGCCGGCACCCCGAGCACAAGATCATCTCACCAGGACCACCGTTCGTCCAGAAGACGAGATCATCGGTATGCGCGGCGTCCAGACTGGGCCAAAACCAGAAGAACAACTTTCTAGTTTCGCCTGCAGCGCTCGTAATAGGCATCAAGCCTTTGTTTATTGGTTCAGCGAGCAGGTGAGAGTGCATATCTAGTTACGCACCGCTCCATGAATCGCCTGGACCCAGTCAGTCGGTCGCCGTGGGCAGCATTCGAAGGCAACAGCTCACCGACGTCAAAGTCCACGTCTGGCAGAGACGTGCCCGGGACGTGGAACGCCGCCGCCGCCGGGTTCGAGAACGTGATGGTAGAAGCGCGCTTCACGGGCGGCGCGTCGGCAGTGTCGCGCGCGACGTGCTCGCTCGCGAACATGGCAGCACGTTTCTCGCGTATCTCGCGTTGACGGGCTTTGATTTCCTCACGCGACGGCATGGCCGTCACGAGGAGCGCCGAAAAGCATAGGGAGAGGACGAGAGGTGAAAAGAGTATCTGCATACTCACAGACGTGACAGTGGCGGGATGAGCACGATCTGCGAGTCTTCGCCATGGCCCTTATCTTATACTGTGGGGACAACAAGGGTGTATTGCAAGTGGCGCATGACGCTCGCATGGTGGCACCGGTCTATTGGGTTCGAGGGAGATGTGAGTATTGAAATGTGCAGATACGGCTGCGGTTGCAGTCTTCGGGATTACCGAGAAGACACGATGCCACATGTGGACGCCCACGCATCCGCAAAAGCAGCCAAAATTAGCACGTAAGGTGCTGCAGTCCAGACATACTGGGCGAACCGTTTCCGACAGGGTCACTCAACGCGCGACACCCTGTGAAGGCGCGAGGAAGTGAGAGGTTCAAGACGCCACCGCTGTGCCGAGGGAGCGCTCAGAAGGAACGGTGCCGGAACGCCGTCGCGCGCGAGCTGTTGGAAAGCTAGAGACGAGCACGCGGACCAAGAACGGACGCGAGAAAATGACACACTCGAGCGGTGGCCATGTTCCAACCGCTTGCCAGGTATTGGTGGGTCTGAACCAGGGGCAGCAAACGAACGGTTCGCGACGTGGCGTTCGTAGCAGTCGAGATAGCGGCGTTAGCACATCGAAAGCGACCGCTGAACGAGCGCTAACACAGGTCCTCCTTCAGAAGGTGCCATGAAGGTCGTGAAAAAGGCCCGGAGGAAGCCGATCACACCTTGACCTCATTCCACTTGACCTCATTTCACAACGGACTGACTCATATTGTCACGATCATCATGCCGCTTGCATGTAGAATCTGCATAAATCCTCTGGGTTGGATAGTTGAATCTAGATTTTGCCCACTACCTCGTCAACTCTCCCGGCCAGTCCTTCGTCTGGCCGACTCTGGCGAGCCCCCTCGATCACACGACTTCGACTCCCGCCAGAATAACCTAGTCTTCGCAATTCTCCTTAAACCCTCCGTTCCAACAAACCTGATAAGAGACAAAACGTCACGCTAGCAGTTCAATGACTCCATTGGATCCTACAGAACGGCCAACTCGTGACGGCGACGTTCGCAGGACCCTCAAACGGGGATCGTCGTGCTTACAATGGACTCTAGCGTCGCCTTTGCCTCTCGATATGGTAGAGAAGCGTTATGAAGGTACGCGGTGCTTCAATTTCCGTGCTTGCCGCCTCCTGATCGTGTTGCTTTTACAGATGAGGGCTTGCTTCTTCCACAAGATATTATCCCATTGGCAGGTCAAAGCGCGGACGATGAGATACCGGCACCCCCGACATCGAAGTATCACACCGAAGCTGACAGACGAGATGCGAAGGACTACATTCGCTACCTGCAGCACGATTATGATCACTCACGTACGATTCATCACTCGTTGATCTTGGGTTGCGAATAATCTTTGCATAGTGCGTATGCCGATGTGGAGACCTACCAAGGTCGAACTTGGAGCTGTAGGCTACATCGACAAGAAGACATTCTCGTTCGTCACACTATTCAACGCGTACCACCTCGCTACAACGGCCCACAGCACACTACGTCGAGCACACCCTTTGTGCGAGTCGAATCCCACTGCCTCCGGAAACTGTACGCATTTCCAAGAAGAGCGGCACACAACTCGCGGCGACCGCAGTATCACTCAGTTCTTGACGGGTAAACGGAGGTACCTGGAGCAGTACACGCTCAACGCGCACACAGGCTCGCGACGTGCATACCTCGTTGCGCCTGAGACTCGCTATCAGCGTTGTACCTGTGGTACTCGAGCTACCGTATGGTTTCTCCTTTATGTGCAGTTGATCCTCGCTGTGTACGGTCCAGTGCACGGCATCGAACGAGAGGAAATCATACTAGGTAAGATGAACTATCACTGTCCACGTATCGCTTAGCTAACGTTGTTCGCAGTGACAAGAAAGCTGGACGCCTCGGACTGGGCAATGGCACTAAGCAACAGGTTCGCCATGCACGACTACAACATACGCCTCAGCGTCGTTCCACGTGCGCTCAGGAGTTCCAAGTTTGCATGGGCAAGATTCTCCCGCGACGCCAACTCGTCCAAGTCGCGCATGCGTGTCTCTGCTGGGCATCCCAAGCATCGCGATGACTGGCCGTCCTTGCTACTTGGCGGGCTGCGCTTCGTTCAGGACGAGGAAGTTCCAAGAGCGGTTTGACCTTCACCGCTCCAGTAAGGGTATGCTGAGTAATCTTCCGTCCGTCTATCTATGTATTATGTACAGTATGCAAGCAAAATACGTGCATCAACACAAGCCCCGTCATTACGCGAGTCACAGTTCGGGATACCAAAGTGGTGAACTGCCGCCGTACTCTGCCTCCTCATCACCACCCAAAAACGCCACAGCCGTCTCCAGGTACCACGGTATCTTCTTAATGAAGTGAACAGCGATCGTCCCACCCACACGCTGGCCCTCGTAGCGTTCTTTCCGGGACTCGCGCGCAGCATAGGCCTGCGCAGGAACGAGGTTCGTGACTGCAGCCCGTCAGTATGCACCTTTAAGATCCAAAGCAAGGACCCGGCTTACGTTGCTTCAATCGTGACATTGGGCTACCCTCAACAAGACCTTCCACAGTCCACACCATGCCCGCCGGGCCACCGTCAAGTCGCGCCACAGGCGAGATGTACTTGCCTCCGAAAATAGAGACAGTAGTGCGTGCGAACCAGGCGCGGTAGCCGTCGTTGTACCATGCAGTAGTCGATATCGTGTTGGTGTTGGGCAGCAACTGGTCCAAAGCCTCCCGAGCGTCCTCGCCGGAGCCTTGGGCCGGCGGCGCCGTTGTGTCCTGGAGAGCTACTAAGCGACCGTCGGCGTCGAAATGCAGACGGCCATCAGTGTCTATGTCGCGCTCATCGTCTTCTGCCACTCGCTTCGCGAGAGTTGTGTTGATGTCTGCACGAGGAGATGTGGAGGTCGTCTCGTCCGTCTCTGGCGGATCCGTACGCGTGAGCAGCGTGTCGCCTGGTCCTGGTGTCGTCGAGGAGCCGAGACGGATAGCTTCGCGCACGCGGCGCATGGCATCGCGCACTTCCTCGCGCACTCGCCTCACTTCGCTCGGAAACAGGAAACCGTGCGCGTACACCTTGTCGGCGCGGGGATGGTCGTAAATCCAACAGTGTTCGCTCTTCCATCGTATGCGGTCCGCGTGGGGATGGATCCGCATCCATTTGGCGGTCTGCGACATCGATATCAGCGAGTGACAGGAAGCTGAGGAATACTGGCGTACCTGCTTGTCCTCCGCCCCGCGCACCATGCTGCGCAGCTTCGGCTCGCTTGCAACCCATTGAACGAGATCCCACGTCATACCGTACATCTCGCCTGCCATGAACTTATTCTTGACGAGGTAACCCCAGTATGAAAGAGGGTCCGAGTGAGGTTCTTGCTTCAGTGACTGCGCTCGGGACTCGTGCAGCTCGATACGTAGGCGTGCTTCCAGCTCGGCGAGCATGATGAAGGCGTCGTCGTCCGCTTTGAGTACGAAATCGGGACGAGTCCAGTCTGCACGCTTCTGCTTCTCGGGAGGGCGAGGATCGTGTGGGGCGAGCGGTGGCGCGGGCAATCGGTGGTCCGAGTACGTGAAAGAATACGGTGTTGCAGTAGGAGCGTGCGGCGGGACCCAGGCGTTCGTTGCTGCCCAAGCGAAATACGCGTGCGTCTTTCCAGAATTCATGTTCTCAGGAATGTCGAGGATGATGAGGTCCTGGTACGCTGCAGACGCAGCACCCCGTTAGCTTATCGGGAGTGTGAGCATGTTGAATAGCAGGAACGCACTCGCTTGCTCAAGCCGCACGCGCTGCTCCCACTCCTTGCGTGGCCGTCCTATTACAAACCGCACGATAGTCCGAGACGTGCTGTGCCCGCCGTCGCCAGGGAATGCACCGTTTCGACTGCGGGGATGCGCGGCCCACGTTGTGCGCGCTAACATGCGGCGTTCGACAGCCGAGTCGATAGTCAGAATGCCTAAGAATATTCCAGCGGGAGCAAGAGCCTCCCAGTCGACGTCGAGGTTCCGTGGTGGGAAGAGAGGGATGGACGGATCCGCCAACTGTGCGGAAGAGTTGTAGAGGGCGAGGAGCTGGGACGGGTTGACCGTGTCGGTGGCAGAGGCATGTATAGATGGGGGCGAGGGTGGGTCTGGAGGGACAGAGCAGTATGCGCGCCATGGAAGGACGACTTTGTCTGGGTTGAGGTACCACATGAGGAAGAGCGTTACTGATGTTACAAAACCTGCGATGGCCGCAAGAGCAAAGAGCTGAAAATGCGGCTAAGTCGCTGTCGAGTTGTACGTGGAATCAACTCACTATGGTAAAGGGTCGTGTAGGGCAGAATGGGAGATGGAAACAGCGTTGCGCGGCTCGTCTGAACGGGCGCAGGAAGGCGGGACCGTCTCTGCCGGGTTTTCTTCGTCGTCTAGTGGTCATGTCGTCGTCGAGCCATGTCGACGAGCGTTGCCCGAGCAGCGGCGCAGCTGTCTCGTCGTCGTAGTACGTGCTGCCGTTCGCGAAGCCGTTCTGGCTGGGCAGCGGCGTCGAGGGCTGCGACGAGATGGACTCGCGGTCGCTGTTGCCTGAAAAGCTGCCGTTCGCGCTGCGCCCTTTGATTATGCTGAGCCGTACGGGCATCGTTGCGGGCACGTGCGCCCGAGCGAGCTGGGCGGTGAAGGCTCGAGAGAGAGATGGAGGCGCTAACTGCGGGCGGCCGAAGCAACGGACGCAAGGAGTCTAAGTCCGCACGCCTCAACGGCCGTTCCCGACGCTCTCTCTTTCGTTCTCTCCTTAAGACTTCCCAACACGCCCCTTCTCTGGCGCGTCGCTCCCGCCAACCTCACACGCCAGCCTCGACTGATAGCGTTGCGGTGGCCAGCCTACCCGCTCGACGACCCGCTCGTGCCGTCGACAACCCGCCAGCTAGCTCTGTCCCTGTCGTTATCACTGAGGGTCTCGACTCGACCCTCAGAGGCCTCAGCAGCCATATAGAACCGCAGCGGCGCCACAACAGCTCGCATATCAGTCGTCTCCGTCCGCAACATGCTGCCAGCACCCATTCGCGAGAACCACGCCCGCCACGCGCCTCAGACCGCACCAGCACGCCACCAGCTCGTCTCAACGCTCCTTCGCCGCTTCAACCAGCTCTGCAACATGTACGCTGCCCATCTATCTCTCACTGTCGCTCTTCAACTGCTTATCTTTGCGTCGCGAAGTATGACGCGCGCTCCGATCTGGACAAGACTCGATTTAGGGTTGCGCCCATTGAGGATCGTCGCCTCTGCGCTCGTCGCATTTCCGGCAGGCATCCTCGTTGCTCTCGTTCGCGCACCTCTCATTCTACTCCCTGCGCTTCCCGACTGTCTCAAGATGACGATTATCCTTCCCGTGCTCATTCCGCTCGTCACTCTCGGTTCCGGCGTCTACTGCGTTTATTGGCTTGTTCGCAAAATCGCACGTGCGCTGGTTCGACGCCTTTCTGCCTTTAGCAGCGAGGAGCTGCGCCTGTCCGCGAAGAATGCTGGCGAGGAGCCGAGCTTTCTTGCGAGTGTCGACAAAGCGCTCGCCAAAGACGTGTCGCTCATCGTCGATGCGCCGGGTGCTGTCACAAAGCAAAAGGCAACGGCTCCGAGGGCAATGCGCATCGAGATTCCACCCGCATCCGCATATCCCTCTCCGCCTCTCACGACGAGCAGCAGAAACTCGAGCATCTGTTTCGAGTCGGCCGGACCGCTCACGCCGATCAGCCTCTCTCCCTCCGAGGATCCCATGTACACTGGCAACTCGGCGAGGTCGCACGTATTGCAGCATGAAATCAAGCAGCTCGATGTAGAAGACCTTGCGCAGGTCGAGATGCTCGTCTCGCGGCTCCTCCAGGATTCATCAGACAAGCTTACGCCTGTCCCACGTCGCGCCGCCTCTTTCGCTTTTGATTCCGGAAATGGTCATGGTCGCGCGCTCTGAACTTCGGCTTCCCTCTGGACTGTACTCCGTCGACACCAAAACATCGAGTGGGACCAAAATCATGTAACATTGCACCGTCGCTGTCTCACGATCCTCCTTCCACGGTGTCCCCCACCGCTGCAACAGAGGACGAATTCGGCGCTTAGACATCAGGAGTATCCGTGCTCGCTTCTTTTCCTTCGCCTTTCTCTTTTCCTTAGAAGAAATCATCAACGACACACTCGCATCGGCCTTGGCCTGTCATTTTCCCTCCATCAACCGCATAGACTCCCGCACAGTCGGTTAGCAATAGAATACGACACGCATCCGCATTTCCTTTCGCGCTTCTGGTTTCCCGAGCTCTTGTGCCATAGAATCCTGGCCCATTGTGTAGAACAACAAAGTCGAACCCCATGTACAGTAGTACGTCTCCGCCGTCACCCGGACGCGGAGCGAGCGAGCGGCTGTTCCTACCGCGCACAGTAGAGTAATAGCATAGAAAAGATCCCTGACTAGGATACTGCTCCTTCACGGCGAGCTTTAGAGCCCGAATATAGAACCAGAAGGACGAGCAAAGGCGATAGGAGAATTTGTCGTGAGATGCATGCAAAGGGATCGAGAGGACTGCGAATCACCTCGCCTCGGCGGTCGAGCAAGCAGGACCCGTGCAGAAATCTCAGAGGCGCTACTCGAAAGACTGTTGAAGGATCGAGATCATCGCATCCAGCACTGACCCCCGACCACTAACACAAACAGACTTACGGCTGTCTGCTGTTACCAAGTGAGTTCATCTAAGAGGAAGTGTAGGAGGCCAGAGCTAAGCTCGAGAATCGTGCCACGGTGAGCGTCGGCGCAGTGTGGACATCGAAAGCCCGATCGGGAGATTCTCCTTGTCAAGTTCTCGCCCATGCAACCACTATAAGATAGGATACTCTCGAAGCTCTCTGACAAGCCCGAGACCGCAACGGTGACTGACGGAGACGAGAACGCCGGAGCCGGTCGAGCTTCGTAGGAGTATTGGCGGTAAATTCGCATCTCCAGATCATGCGCTGCGCCGTCGATACGGATAGAGTTTCCCCCGCAATGCGCGCTCTGATCGTTGCGAGTGAGTGCTCCTGAAGGACGACGATCTGAAGATGGAGGTGGAAGTGGGGACCGATCGAGGAGAGAGCGTTGGTTAGTTTGCGCGGCCATGGACGCACAGCCCAGCAGGG
>KV426136.1:58921-71251 GCA_001632375.1 Exidia glandulosa HHB12029 | reverse complement strand
CCCTCACTGACAGTGACACGCTTATGCCGCGTAATCGCAAACGCGGCGAAGTGAGCCACCTTTCCCCGATCTGCGAGCCAGAAGCCCTCAAGGCAGTAATGGGCGTTGGTTGTTTGCGCACTTTCACAATCGCGGGCTGCCGTGTACGTGCGCGATGTTCTCACAGATCACACCCGTCCGCTGTCGCAGAACCTGTCTTCGCTTACGCACTGCGTCCGTCCGGTGGCCGAAGTCAGCGTCTACAGGGCCCGTTGTCTGTTTCCATGCAAATGGCCAAGCCGCGAAACACCTGTTCTGTCAGGGTCGGACGGCGACGGCGCGGAAGGCCCTCACGGACTCGCATAGACAGCCTGTGGCCAAGACGGGACGATCGCAACTCCACGACTCGCACTGATCCTCTCTTTCCACTCATTATGTATCACACACGTACAACGTTGCAACAACTTTGGGTTTCAATTCACGAAGCGATGTACTGCGTTACATTGATAATTACAACTTCGATGATCGTAAATGGCGATTCGATTGCAGTGCGAGGACTGGGGAGCGGGATGGAGGGATTGAACAACGCTATGTATGAGAACACTGAGAGGGAGTAAATGCGAGGAAAGCGAGTCGATGGCGGAGAGTGGTACGATGGAGGACGAGCACACAGGAGACGGCGGCGTGGACAAAACCCTGGACGGTTGAACCGGCGCGAGTAAAGAAAGGTGGATAAACAGCGTGAAGAGAGTAAAAGAATAAAGTAGGCGACGTGGCGGTTTAAAAGGCGCGACGCGGCCCGTCCAGGGTGGTAAGGGGGGAGGGGGAGGTTGGATGCGACGGTATCGATGATGAGAGGAATCTTGCTTGCATAGGTGACGAGACGGAGATGGAGACTACGGAGCCAGCAAGAAACTAGTGCGTGTGGACAACGGGTTTTGCGTTGCCCAGCGCCCGACCGCGGGACGGCGAGCGATGCCAGGTCGGCCTTCAGCCGGGGGCGATGAGGGATGCTTGAGATAGCGAGCCGAGACGATGAGGGAGACATGCATAGTGAGTGGAAAGAATTGCGCGAGAGTCTTGTAACAGTTGTCGAGTGATAGCAATCGAGAGGTTCGGTTCGTTGGCGGCGGCGGCGAGGAGGTGGGTCGAGGCGGCGGGCTGTAAGGGCGAGGGGGTACGTGTATCTGGTACAGTTTTGCGACGAGAGAGCTTGGAGAACAACGCAGAGACCAAGGCGAAAAGAAACGGCGTCCGCGTCGACCGATTGACCCGACGACCAGGGCCAAGACGATACGAAGGAGAGGCGCAGGCACCGGGAGAGTAAGGCGATGACTTTTGACAGGTCGTGCGCTCTATGATATTTCTACCGCACGACCGCGGGGGCTGGTGCCGATGCCGTTAATCTCGAGCAAGGCCATCCGTGCGATGGGGCCGACGCTGGCGAGCTCGATGCCGTCGTCTCGATGGTGCTTCGCCGAGAAGACGTCTGGCGCCATGTTCTCCTTGCCGTTGCTGACGCCGTAAGAGCTCGACGTCGAGAAGGGGTCCAAGCCAAACGTCGGCGAGCCAGGTGTTATTGGCATGTCGTCCGCCTCGGACGACGATCCGCTGCTGAGGACAGACGACCGGCTGGAGATCGAGGACACGGGTGTGCGAGGAGACGACATGGACAGCGCCATTGGCGTGATAGGCGGGCAGGTGGCGAGCGCCTGGTGGACGAAGCGATTGCCTTTCAGATAGTAGCCGAGGACGTGGGTTGAAGCTTTCGAGTAGTAGGGCATGGAGTACTTCTTGACGAGTGTCTCCGAAAGCTCGTGCGCGTGCGATACGAGGTGGTTGTCGATGAGGTCGACAACCTCCAAGCCCAACTCGCTCTCGTCCTGCGGCTGTAAGGGGGGGGGACACGGAAAGGGGAGTGGCAATATTAGTGGACGTCGGCAAACGGAGACGGCGAGCGACGAGTACGGACCCTTCTCATCTTGCCCATGATGTGACGCGCGAGGCACAGTGCACCGGACGCGACGGCCGAGGACGGATAAGCGATGTACTCGCGGTGGAACAGGGAGATCTCCATCAAGAAGCGAGCGACATGTTGTGTCTTGGTGTCCTCAACGCCCGCTCCGCAGCATGCGATACGAAGCCAAGCCTCAGCGGTCGGGTGGCCGACCATCCAGCCGATGGTGTTGAGAACATGGATCTCCATCTGGGTGAACGCGGACTGGTCGTACGCGCCACGGCACAGTTGGCAGAGCTCGTCGGCTGTCGGCACGCGGTCCTTGGCGTCCTCGAACTTTGCGGCGATCCAGAGCGCGGTGCATCCGACGAGCTGGTAGTGCTTGGTGTAGACGATGCGACGGGAGACGTAGCGGTCGATGATGTTGAGCGTGAGGTAGAGGGTCTCGGGGCGCAGACGGAAGGACAGGTGGGTCTCGACGAGGAAGTCGACGAGACACGGGCGCATCTCCCAGCGAATCTCGGGTTGCTGGTCCATGGACTGTGCGGACGACATGGTTGCGAGCTGTTTGGGAAAAGGGGTTCGAGGGCGTGTGAGCGCGAGAGTCGCGGGAGCAGTGTTACAATAAGGTACTGACCTCCATGTCGTGCATGTACCTGCGAATTTCTGAGCGATACTCCTCCTCGAGAAGCTTGCGCTCTGCGAGGGCTAGGAGCTTGCGCTGGCGCTCCTCGGACTCGAGACGGGGCAGGAGCGAGGCTACGATGGCTGCCGCGACTGGCGATTGCTTGCGCTTTGTGATTGCGCCGTCGCGGACGGTTGGGGACGGGCGCTTCTTCGGGTAGGCCGTCTGGCGGGTCGCCTTGAGCTGTGAGGACGTGTCCTTCATGGTGGGGACGGGGATCTGGTTCTGGTTAGGGAGTGGACTGGAGGCCGTTGGACGGTCGATTAGGCGGGCGAGCATGTCGGCGAGCATTATAGAGAATAGTGAGTGGCGGGCGTGCGGGCGTGGCGTTGAGCGTGGTTGGGAGCAAGTCGCGTAGACAGGAGCGAGGGCGGGCCGATTGCGGGTTGCCAGTCGCGGGAATAAAAAGTAAGGAGGGAATTAAGAGTAAGCGCAAGCTCCAAAGCCCAGAACTGGGACTTACGGTGGAAAAAAGTATACTGGACGGACGCTGGGTGAGCGCGTGTCTTGGACAGGCTGTGGGCAAGCGAGAAGCTATGTGCACCAGAGCGCGTCAATAAGAGATCATAAACCAGGCTCAGAGAGAGAGCCGGTGCCAGCCAGAGTAGAGATATGGATAGATGCGCGCGCGCTGCGTGGCTGGCGACGGCGGCGGCAAGGGGTGTGGTCGTCGTCGTTCTCGTCGACGGAGAGCGAGGACGGACGGGGGGATGGAAGCAATCGTGGGATGGAAAGGGGCCCGAGTTATATCGCCCAGATGTGAAGAGAGAGAACGGCCATCATTCCCACGCACCTCGGCCCAGTCACACAGCGACCAAATCGATTCAAACGAACGAACGGTGCGGCGCGTGCTTCCGATATCCGGATTCTGTATTAGAAAAACCCAGCGTCGTCGCCGACCAAGACGGCGCTGGCAAAGGTTTACGAGACAGGAGAGATGCCCATCACACACCACGCAGACCCACAGATATATACCCTCTCGCTAAACTTACACGTTCCAGCCTCGAGGCAGCGGCTCTTCGCCCAATCCCGGACACCCACGATAGGCACTCTTCCGATCGGGGGTTCTTGTTCACACGACACGGCTGCACAAGACGCGTCTCACACTGGCTCACAAGACCCATCGCGCCCCCTCTCTCCTCCACCGACACCTCCGAAGCGTCTTGTTCCCCATCGTCCGCCCAGCTCCGGCGCATACGGGACTCGACGCAGCGCTGCCAGCGCGAGGCACATTTGATCCACTGATGACATCTCCTCCGACCCTTTCACATCCCCCCATTACTGCCCCCAGACTGTCCCGCCGCGTTCCAGTTTTAATCTTGTCGCGTTCTAACGACTGTCAGACCCGCCCCGCTAAGTAGTAAAAGTAACAGTCCGCGCCCGAAACCGTAATGTCAAGACGTGAAACCAGAAATGCACTATAGACCACCTTCGGAATCGCCTCTATTCGGCACAGATCGCCCATCTCACAATGTATGCGTGCGCCGCGCGCAGATTTCCCGTCGCTGACCGTCGCGTTGATCAACCGTCCCATCGTGTCGTCATCCCGAGTGCCGACGATGTGAAAGAACAAAGGGTCGTCGTCGCCGCGCGCGCGCGCGCCTGCGCCTCCCCGGGCGCCCATCTTGTTGTTCGCGCTACCCCCATTAAAATAATTATCGATGGTCGATGCGCATTCAGTGCACGGTCCCTCCGGCGCGGAGGCTCTGCTCGACCAACTGTCAGCCCGCTCCCGACACCCGCATATACGCGCGGGAGCAGAGAATCATACCCTCATTCTGGACCACGAGCACGAGCACAGGTCGCAGTCAGCGGCCCGCCCAGGGGATGTTCATCTTTTCACCCTCTCCATATGATATGAGACAACCACCCCCAGCCAAGAGTCGGTCGAGAACTTCCAGATCGCCATGACGCAGGAGGATCGAGGCTTTAGTCACACGACATATGATCAATTTGCAAAGGACCTAAGGACGTATACGATGAACGTTGTTCTGCTACGACGACTAAGACGTTGGGAGAGAGGGTAGAGAGTACGAGAACGGAAACACGCGAGACTTGAGATTGAGAGATTGTTGTGAGAATGTCTGAGAGAGGGTGAGAGAGAGAGAGAGAGAGAGATGAGGGAATAGAGAGAGTGAGAGGTGAGGACGTGGAGCGCGGAACGTGGAACGAGACATGGCAATTGGACAGAGACGGTAAATGAGACTGAGTTGCAAGCGACGGAGTGAGAGGCGGAAGGAGCAACAAGAGAAGAGCGAGATTGGATATAAACTGGATCAGGGGGAAGCAGCAAGGAACAGAGAGAGCACGAAAGAAAACACGATGGAGCGAGACACGTATGCATGGACGGTATGGACAAGACAACAAGATTCAGATCAAGCCGGAACTCGCGTCTACGCTGTGCACGCGCGCGAAACACCGTGCCGTCGAGAGCATGCTAGCGCCGGTGGCGCGCGAGGACGCGAGACCGAGTAACGCTAAAAGCCTAACACGCTCAGAGGACGCTTGCAACCCATTTATCGGTGAACGCAGGATCGACGCGCTCACTCGAGTCGACCGCCCATGAGCAGGGCCATCAGGTCGGGCTGCCCTCCAGCGCTCCCCATCGGCTGGTGACCGGGAGGAGAAAGGGGCAACTGCATGTGAGGCGGCGGCCCGACGTGCCCAAGATGCGACATGTGTTGTTGTTGGTGCTGCTGTCCACCACGGAGCATTTGTTGCTGCGCAAACTGCTGCGTGGGATTGAACTGAGCATTGCGCATCCCAGGCGGAAGGACGTGACTGGGCGGTAAGGGTCCCCCGCGCGGCTGGACAGTGAAGTCTCCTCCAAGGAGGTTGCGCTGCTGCTGTTGCGGCGGGAAGCCTGCAGGTCCGCCAAAGCCAGCACCAAACTGCTGCTGGGCCTGCTGAGGAGAAAGGATACCAGCTCCGCGAGGTGGGAGCACGCCAGCAGTACCAGCACCGGGCAGCATGCCACCCATTCCAAGACCGGCTCCTCCTCCCATGAACTGGTTAGGATCGAGTGGTGCGCGCTGACCGAGCGAAGCGAGCGCAGCAGGTACACCTCGCTGCTGCTGTTGCTGCTGCTGGAGGAGGTGTTGGTTGGGCGACGGCACAGGGCGGAATCCAGCGCCAGGGGGCACCATAGGCGGCATGCCGATTCCGCGCTGTTGCTGCTGCTGCTGCTGGCCCTGTGCGAACATTTGTTGTTGCTGCATCCGGCTCGGCGCGAGACCTTGCAGCTGCTCGAACATCGCTTGCTGCGAAGGTTGCAGCCGCGGCGGCGGCGAGACGAACGGTCCCACATCGTCAGGTTCGCCAAACATGCCCGGCGGGCTCATGACGTGCTGGGGACGTTCGCGAGCACGCGGCGCGCTCCGGAGCTGCTGCAATAGTTGCTCCTGGCTGAACTGATCATGGAAGCCATTGTCGCCGCCACGGTTACCCAACTGCAGGGGCTGATAGAACATGTGAGCTAATGAGCAGGTGGTTCTAGCGAGGGACGTACTTGTTGGGCGTAAGAGCTGCTAGGCGCCGGTACAGGCGAGATGTGCTGACGTCCTACTCCCTGCAGAAGAAACGTCACTACGTCTGACGACTAGAATCTGACGGGAAACATACCGGATGCGATTGCGACGAGTTCTGGAGCATCGAAAGCAAGTCCTGAATGTTGTTCGCGCCCGAATGGCCGCCTAATCCGCCAGGTGAAATCGGGTCCATACCCTGAGGCCGTTGCATGACCACGGCGTGCTGAGGCATAGATTGAGGCGGCTGTGGCGGCTGCTGCGGCTGCTGAGGGAGGAGATGACCCATGCCAGGCGCAGATGGTCCCTGAGGACCTGCAGCGGAACCTGTTGGTCGCTCGTGGAAGAACTTGGCAAAACGGCTGCCTTTAGGCTGGCCTGCGCCGCCGTATCCCGCAGCGCTCTGCGGAGAAAGAGGCTGGTCAGATTGCGCGGCTCCAATCGTCGCGGAAGAGGTGTTGATGCGGTCAGGATATGGCGAGAGGCCGTCAAGAGATCCCAGGGATGGACGTTCGACATGGGCAGGAGAAGCTCTAGCGCGATGGTCAAGAGACGGTGCAGGGCCACCAATAGGTGGACTGATCGCGCCATGAGCAGAACGGTCGAAAGGAGAATACCCGCGGGGTTGCTCGGGACGTGCAGCGTCAATGTTCAGGCGGGACGTAAGCTCGGGCTGGACATGTGCGCTATTGGCGTGCATGTGCGAAGACGGTCCTCCAACAGCGCGTGCACCTAGGGACTGTTGAGATGGGTTCTGATTCTGCATCGCAGCTTGCGCGTGCGGTGCTAGTCCGAAGAGACGCGGCTGCTCTGGCGAAGTATATGACGCAGATGCTAAAGATCCGTCACGCTGCACCTTTGCAGGACCGGCTACGGCAGGAGACGAGCTGGGGCCCGCGGAGTCTCTGAAGAGCGCCTCGAGCTTGCTTGTCGCTGGAGGCATCTGGGACGACGCCGAGGGAACCCTCGCCACCGCAGGGTCCATGGTCGCTTGCTGTGCGATCACAGGCGTGGAGGTAGAAACGCTCGAAGCGGCAAGACCAGACTCGAAGTCGGAGGAGTCTGCGAAATCATTGTGTCGCGCGCCTGACTGCTTGAGTGGCGCCGCGAAGCCCGCTGAACGAAGAACGGTATCGTCGTTCTTCCTATCCTTGCCCATGATGCGGCGAAGTCCAGACATGCCGTTCTCCTGCAGCTCATGTTTGGATGTCGCGGCTGCCGGTAGAGGTCCGGGAACGGCCTCTGCAATCGCGGGATCTGCTGGCAGGGTATCCGGCGCTGGGGGCGTCTGTTGCGCACGCTTCATCATGAGCTTGAACTTGGCGATCTCGTCCAGACCATCGTCGTTGAGCGAAGAGCCACCAGCTGGAGTCTTGGACGGAGCAGCTGCAGCCACCGGAGCAGGAGGAGGCGCATCAGTAGCGGCCTTGTCCTTTTCAGCCTTCTCCTTCATCTCTTTCTTCCACGCCTGCAGGCCGTCCAAAGCGCCGTCCGCGGTGGCGCCACCAAGAATAGTAGCGCCAGGCTCGGAGTCGGGGACATACGTTTCCATCCACGCTGGTTGTTCCTTCTGGCGCTCGCGGTCCCTGCGGTCCTTCTCAGGCTTCTCCTCGACGGGCGCAGCAGCGCGTCGACTGTCGCCGCCGCGGCCACCTCGGCGCGTTGGCTTGGCGTCGCCATCATCGTCGCGTTCTTCACGCTGGGCCCGACGCGCGTCACGGTCAGGCTCATCCCGCTCACGATATGCACGACGTTCGCGGGACCTCGCCGGTTCACGGTCGTCGCGATCACCTCTCTCCTCGCGTTCCGGGTCGCGGCGAGCTGCCAAACGCTCTTCTCTGCGACCGTCGTCGCGCCAATGCCGGTCATCGTCTTTGTCGCGGTCTTCACGGTCGCGTCCACTGGTGCGCCGTCGGTCGTCTCTGTCGCGATCCTCGCGGTCGCCCTTGCGTTCGTCGCGGTCTCGGCGTCCATCGTCGCGGTCGCGTAGACGGGATGTATCCCTACGTTCGCGTTCCTCGCCGCGGCGACGTGGTGCATCAAGCCCTACAACAACACATGAGATCAAAGTGGGACAGAGAAGCTGGTTCTTACGATCTTCGCGACCAACTCGACCTGGTTCTGCACCTGCGCAAAATCAGACATTCTGTGGTATGTGCCGTGCGGAGCAAGCGGACGAACCTCGCCGCCAATCGTCACTGGTTTCGCCTTTCCGCTTTGGGCCCTCTTTCACGTCGCCCTTGCGCGTCGTCGTCGTCGCCGAAGCTTGTCCTCCGGAGGCAGCCCGCTGGGAAGTACCGGCAGCAAGATGCGGAGCGGTGTCGCGCTCCCTGCCCGGACGCGTAGATGAAAGTGGAGAGGTGGCGGCTGCGCTGAGACGGTCGCGGTCGTATTTGTCCGAGAGCTTGGGAGAATAGTATTAGCCAGGCCAGGATGAAGGGGTGAACGAGATGTAGACACGTACACTGCGCAAGCCGTCGCGGTCGCGGTCCGATGGGTCGCGGTCTCGCAGCGACTGGTGCTTGAAGTTGCCCATCTGTGTCGACTGCGAGAACGCGGCTTTGAATGTCGGCCGACCATTTGAATCGCCTGCGAGGGACATGGGTGAATGAGTGAGAGCTGTAGCCAGCGCAAGATGTAAACGCGTACCAGCTTCTTCAGTATGGCGAAACCTGCATTCTCCGTTGTGAGTGGCGAGTCGGTACGCGCAAGATGCAGAACGTGCCTTGTTCTTTCCCGGCCGGAAGCTGCGTCTGCGTCCTTTTTCGCTGGGGTCGACGACGGCTCGTAGTAGTCGCTGGGCGCAGCGTGGTCAGGTTTTGTGACGAGCGGGAAGGCCAATGCGAGTGCTTACCCGTACCACTCCTTGAGCGACGGCATTCCATCGGGCGTCTTGACGAGCGGCGAGTTGGAGAGATCCAGCAGGTCTTTGCGCGAGTATACATACGGCCTGCGACGGCTCGCGGTCTCTGGCGGCGGCGCTGGCTGGTCGCGGTCCGAGTCGGACTCCGCGTCGAGCTCGACGCCCGGGACGGACGGTGCGGCAAGGGTGGTGTCGACAGCTTTTGGGAAGGCGTCCGACGCCGCCAGTGGCGGCTCTGGGGACTCTGACATGTGCGCGTCGCCGGCGGCGCTTTGCGGGTCGACGTGCGCGGTGGAAGGGGTTGCGTATTCGGACTTGACCGACCTGCGACTTGACCTCGACTCGACTCGTGAGCAATCAAAGCTCCCAGCCAGGCCCCAGATTGTACAAGGTGTTCACTGGAGTAACAAATCCGCGTGTAACGGCTAGCTAGCTCTGTGAATACCAGGCCACTTCCGCTCTCTGCCCCTGACTCTGCCTCTCCCTCTCACCGCGCTCCTTGGCCCGTTTCGTCACCCAAGAGCGCTCGCGAACCACAGCAGATCGGGCCGTCAGCTGCCACCGCCAGCCTACATATACGGGTACTGAGACCTCCCACATTCGTCCTGCCCCACGTCTCTCTCCCCTGCTCTTCCACCAGCCAGGTCGATGGAGATCTTCTTCGCCAATGTGCCCATGTCCGTACAGCCTGCAGAGTTCGACGTCGCTTTCGCCTCGCTCCTCCACTCAGATCAATTCAAACGCTTGTAAGTCCGTCGCGAGCACAAGATAGACAGCGCCGCTGACCGCCACAATCCCCGCAGCTTCATCTCCGGCTTCCCGCTCAACTTTCGCGTCACTTGGCTCTCAGGCCGCGGCAGAAACGCGCATTCAAACAATGGTGGACAGTATGGAATCATTCTCCTTCCCACGCAGGAAGTCGGTTATGAGTTCCTCAACCTCTATGGCAACATCCCAGCTCGTAAGGGACGCCCGCCGCCGTTCAGGTTCGCAATGCGACAGCAGGAAGTCCGCTTCGCTCCAGCGAAGCCTGGTAGACATCCCATTAAGCAGGACGTCGTTGCGTTCCTCAAGGTGAGTCCTGCGTTTCCTTTAGGGTTCGGTACTGACAGGTAACAGGAACACCCGTGGGAACATCCCTCTGTCGCGATAGAGAAAGAGCGAAAGGCGGCTCATCTCGACGCGGATGTGCTCATCAAGACTCTTGAGTACGGCTGGCCATGTCGTGATGGCGCGTTCTCCGTCGAGTGGAAGAACCCGTCGCTGGTGGACGCCAACCTCGCTTTCAATGACGTCCGACGAGAGCTACGCCTCTCGTGGGCAGGCTCTCACCCCGGAGAGCGTCTCGTCGCTGCCATTCGCTACAACCACATCGATACTATCACCGTCCCGCACCGCCAGACGGAGACTAACTGGACCATCACCTTGGAGTTGCGCACCCCACCCTCGTACGAAGTCGAGCAAGTGCCCGCACCCAAGAATGTCAGGCGCACGCGCTTGATGTCCTTCTATGACGACTTGAAGCGCCAGGCGCCGTACATTTCGCGCTACCTGCGCCTCGTGTGCCACAGCCGCGCGGACCTCGCGAACTTCGGGCGCATGAGCGGTGTTGCGAAGTTGGTCAAGCTTCAACACGTCGATTACGAGCGTGTAGAGCGCAGGCTGTTTAGCCGATCTGTGCTCGAGCAGTACGAGACCTGGGTTGCCGCCCTCGGGCGCAAGCTCTGGCCCGTTGCGTTCCAGTGCGAGTCCATCCTACGCGCGCACCTACTCGACCCAGGCGAGATGCTCTCTCTTCGCACTCACATCGAGAAGGCTGCAGTCGAGAAGGGCGTCAAGTTCACCGCGGAGATGATGCAGACCTTCAAGTCCGAGCTGCGTATCCTGCCGTGGTACACGAATCACTCCGCCGAGGAGGTCGACACGATACGCGAATGTCTCGTACGTGCGGCGCGCCAGGCGATGTTGTCGAGCAATGTCCCTCCCTTCATGGCGCACGATTCGCCGCTGATGGTTCAGAAGGTAGTGATTACGCCGACGACGATGCATCTTGGGGGGCCCGAGCCCGAGCAGTCGAACCGGGTACTGCGACGGTTCGCGGACAATATCGACGCGTTCGTCCGTGTGACCTTCGCAGACAACGATACCTACTCCTTCCATTTCGATCGCGAGGTCGACGTCCCGGGTTTCGTCAAGTACGCCGTCGGCAACCCTTTGAAGAATGGCATCACAATCGCGGGGCGAAGATTCGAGTTTCTCGCATACTCTTCGTCCGCCTTGAAGGAGCACTCCGTGTGGTTCGTCACTACCTTCTGCGACGCCAACGGCAAATGGCACACGGCCAAGACCATCCGTGCCGACCTCGGGAATTTCGAGAAGGAGCAGTACTGTAAGTGACTACGTCTATCAGTAGCAGTAATCCTGCGACTGAATATGATTTCAAGGCGCTGCACGGCTGGGAGCGCGGATGGCCCAGGCGTTCAGTGCAACTGATCCGTCGGTGGAGGTCGAGGAGATCATTCGACTGGATGATATCCCGCGGGGGAGCTCCGGGCCTCAGTGTATGACGGACGGGGTGGGGACCATGTCTCGTCAATTCGCTGATGAGGTGTGGGAGGCTCTCGAGAAGAATAAGCACAAGCGGAGGAACCGCAGAAACCGCCCGGCGCCAAGTGCGTACCAAGTGCGCTATCAGGGCGCGAAAGGTGCGGTGCCCTCGTCGCTATTGCATACATCTTGTACTGAATGAGCGTGGTAGGGATGCTGAGCGTTGACTACACCCTCAAGGGCAGCGTCATTTGCCTTCGTGACAGCATGATCAAGTTTGAAGACCTCAACTCCCGCGAACTGGAGATTGCGGGAACGTTCTCCTCGCCTGCGAGGATGTACCTCAACCGTCCTCTCATTATGCTGCTGGAGTGGCTGGGCGTCAAGTCCGAGGTGTTTGAGAAGCTCCAGAAGGCCGCGCTCGACGACATTCACAAAGCCGCGGGCTCGCTCGAGACCGCCGCTAATCTGTTCGACCGTCACGGATTGGGAACGGCGTTCAAGATACCCTCGCTCTTCAACAACTTGCATAAGCTTCGGAGTCGAGATGCTGGGATCATCGACCTCTTGCAGAAGGACGACTTTTTCAAGCGTGTGCTCGACTTCGCGATCAATCATATCCGTCGAGAACTCAAGTACAAGGCGCGCATACCCGTTCCAGACAGCTACACGCTTGTTGGAGTTGTGGACGTGCACAACTATCTGCGGGAGGGAGAGGTCTTCGGTGAGTGTCCTTTACATTCCGTACACCGAGCGCTCACGCTGCTACAACAGC
>KV426136.1:36933-58116 GCA_001632375.1 Exidia glandulosa HHB12029 | reverse complement strand
AAGATTCCGGGACCGGCACAGGGCGTACGGCCAGATTGGAACGCGAGCGAGCTCAAGGAGAACGACAAAGACCACTACCGCAGCGAGAAGGCGCTCGGCAAGCTCTTTCGCGCCATCAAGCTCCCGGCATTAACTGTGGCCGATGAAGAGGCACGCGCCCAACGGCAACAGAATCGAGGACGCTCCGATATGTCGTTGAAGGATGCCATGGACGCTCTCATCGACAAGAACGGTCCGCATCGCGACTCGCCGTTGTTCTGGCCGGTACGCAAGCTCGTTAGCGATCGCGTGCGACAGCTACGATTCTCCCCACGGCTCATCACTGCCATACTCCATCTCTACAACAAGTACTGCTCAGATCTCCTGAGCATATGTCAAGAGAACACCCTTTCCCACGCCAAGGATGCGCAGTTGACCGAGGAGGAGGTAGTGGCTGGTACGATCGTCGCGAAGACACATGTCGCTCGTCGCCGCAAGGACTGTATCGCAGCCGCTCGAGAGCAGGCAACCCGTCTTGTTCATGGTGTTAAGGTGGAGATAGCGGGAGACGATCGTTCCGAGTTGGACGAGTGGCTGCGACGAGCATGGACGGCATGGGAGATTTCGTTGATAGAGGACAAGTTTGGCAGTCGCAGCTGGGGCTGGGTCGCCCTGACCTCAATCTTTGAAGTGCTCAAGGAAATCGAAGAGGGAGACGCCTAAGAAGACGTGTACTGTAATAATCTCGGGTTTCAGCTGTACGATAGAACTTTTGTATGTTTATTCGAAACGTCATGAGGCTGTACACCCCCTGACAGCGACCGCTTTCAGCAACTCATGTTAGACTGCACTCCTGCTCCTCGTTTCCCTCTATGAGCGCCAGCCTCCATGTTCGACTCTTCGACAGACTGAAGCGCGTTGGCGACGTTCCACGCAGGCGGCTCATTCAGCTCGTCGCGCTTGGCGTCGCGGTCGCCGTCTTGCTGCATCTGGGATACAGCACAACCGTTTATTCCAATACTGCCACACCCACTACGTATAACGAAGGAGGACACACTGCGCATCTGGCGAGTTCTATCCAGCACGGGCATGACGACTTGAGCCTAGACGAAATACGCGCCATCGTGTCGCGGACGAAAGGATTCTTCGCGCGGGATTACTCCCTGAACCTAGGATGGAATAATGTGCGTACTCTCCTTCCTGAGGTGACATACTTACTCACTCAATGGCATAGATGAAATATATTCTTGAAACCGCCATAAATCAGGGCACGCTGCTCAACCGGACAGTCATTCTTCCGTCGTTCGTGTACGCGCGCGCGTGCGAGTTCCCAAAGTTCGTATTAGCCATTCGTTCGAAGCTTCTGTGGCTCACGCATGCGTAGTGTCGCTTGCGCAGCTTTCTTGCCTATGGTGAATCGCGGGGACGCGCTCAACTCGGACGAATGGCGCAAGTTACCTATGGATCAGCAGATGGCCTGGCAAGTACCTCTCGAAGTATGTACAGACATCCGAAACCCTATGCAGTAGCTGATATCGCATAGCTCATGATCGACCTGCCCAAAGTACGGCGGCATCGAAACGTGATACTCGTTTCCGAGTATCTGCGTTTGCATGGTCTCTCGCCACACTTGGAAGCTTCAACGGGACGATGGCTACGCGAAACCTATCACCAAGGCGAGAAGCCACCGTCGTTATTCGTGATCAAAAGCAACGAAATCGACCCGGATGGTGTCGTGCTCGTGGACACGCATCCCGTCTCATCCGAGCAGAACCCTCCTCAGACAACCGTTGGCGCGCAGCTACAGAAGCTTGCCAAGGACCAGAACGGGCTCGACTGGGTCAGCGTACGCAAGGTCATTTCGGGCGACAAGTCGGACGAGGAAGTAGAGAAGGAGCTCCTCGCGAACGGGTGGCAGCCCCTCTACACCTTCCATTCGATGTCAGATTCTAAATCACGCTGTTGTGCACACATTCTGACATTTACCACACAGGGTTAACCAAGAGCTGTTCAAGGCGCCAGTTTTCCCTATAAAGCAGGCCGTACCGCAACATAGGCTACGAGGAATGGTGGAATATTATGCGCATGTGAACGAAGACGTCGTCCTTCTCGCAGGCGAGACGCATCTATACCGCAAGCCCGGTGGCGTGCGCTTCACATCCGCAGACGCCCGCGATAACTTCGCTCGGCTCGTGCTGCAAGACATGGTGTACCGCGATCCGCTCAAGGAACTAGCCGCGGTCCTCGAGGAGCGAATGCGTAGTAAAGTCGGTGGGCGAATGTTCTTCTCCGCGCACATGCGACGGGGCGACTGTACGTCACTTTTCTACTTCTGCGCGTTATCTGATTGGTACCGACCTTTCTCTCGTTGCAGTCACCACTTTGCACTGGTCTCTAGCGGAGGGCATCGACTTGCACTTGAAGAAGCTCAAGGACAAATTCGCACCCGCCAGGAGATTGTTAGCGAACGTGAAGTCGCGTCGTATGAGTACGTATGATGTGCCGGACGTGCAGTTTGACGACAGCATCATGTCCCGCGATGCACCCGCCGTTGGAGATCCGTACGTCCCAGCTGACCTACCTTGGAGATGTTGCGTTAACCAATGTTCTTCAGGTTCTTCTTAATGACCGACGAGCGATCTCCGGACGGCGTGGAATATCTGCGCAAGCGCGGCGCTGTGCTCGTGCAGGACCTCATTCGGCCGGAAGACAGGCAGAAGTTTGGCTGGCCGATCATGTATACCGACATACTCGCCTTAGCAGAGCAGACCTTGGCGGCTCGGAGCGATTTCTTTGTAGGCCAGGCGTTCAGTTCGGTGGCTGGAGGTGTTATTGCGTTGCGCGCCGCGAGAGGAGCAGATCCACAGACCGCCGTGCTGATATAGATTCTAGAGGCTTTGTTGGGTATAATGGTGTATCAATATTCTGAAGGCCTGTACGTGGAAAGACGTGGAGGGCTGGTCTGTCTAGACCGAGTGCCGGTTCCCAACTCGTCCATCGAGGCCGACACATCTCCGCGATCGTCGAAGAAGCGTGGAACACGGATGTTGTGTCTGTCCACAGCAGAAGCGCTGGACACACAAACACTCCAGATTGGCTTGCCAGCGGCCTCGACACTATCGCTCTACGAGCTGGCGACTCCTGTGTTCGGGGAGGAGGACATTTCTGGGGACGAGCGGAGGATAGTCGATATAATATTTGGCAGGTGGCAGGCACAGCCGCGCAGTTGGCATTCTACCTCACGTGGCGATTTTCTCAGCGTGCCTGGGCTGGGCATCGAGATGAGACGTGCGAGACGACGATACGTCGGTCGTCATCCATGTGAGGTTACAAGTGTTCCGTTGATTCTCCAGCATGATCCTCGACGTGCGGTACTTTCGCAACACGCTCCCTTGTACAGGAGCTCGGTCCCGGAGAGTCCAGAAGGGAGCCGAGGATCGTCAGACGGGCGGTGAGAGTTTTTTGGAGGCTGTGCAGTACAACGAGAGAAGAGTGCTGCGGGAGGGTCCCGCAGCGCCTTGAGACAGTAAATTTGGGACATCTGAGCGACTGAGACGAGTGGTTGGGGGAGCTGGTGGACGGAGAAACGCAATCAGAAGGGGGGATGCAGGTGACGAGTTCCGAGGCCGGATCGGAGTTGTGTGCGGCAGCGGCGGGCTCACTTCGCTTCTGACAACTTTAGTCTCCAGACTCGCTCGGCGCCGTCCTCTCCTTGACCTGCTTTCCCTTCCTGCCTCCTCCTCGCCGCCCGTAATGTCGTCCAGGGCGCGCCTGGTTCAGCTCATCGCCGCAGCAGCCGTCGTCGGCGCCTGTCTCCACTTCTTCTACTTCTCAGTCGCGCCAGAGAGCGTCTTCACCGGCTCGTCACCGGTCAACAGCGTAGAGCTCAAGCTCGACCCGCGCCCAGTAGAATGCCCACAGCCCATAACAATACCATCAAAGCCTATGGTGGACCTCTCGCGCCCACCAGTGCCGGGCGAGCCAGAGGACGAGGCCGACCGTCTCAGCTACCTGCGTGCCATGGTCGCGCACACAAAAGGCTACTACGTGCGCGACTGGAGCTTGGGCTTGGGCTGGAACAACGTACGAGCCTGCCCGTCTGCCCTGGTTGCTACGCGTGCTCACTGCGTTTCGCAGATGCGATACATCATCGAGGCATCACTCATGCACGCGGCGCTGCTCAACCGCACGCTCGTTCTGCCGTCCTTCGTCTATGCCCGCGCCTGTGAGCACCATATGTATGTCACTCAGCCGTCTCCGTCGTCGCCGACTCAACCGTCGCTCCTGCAGATCAGTATGCGCTCAGTATGCCTTCATGGTCAACCGCGGCGACGCTATCGGCTGTGCGTATCACGTTCATACACAGCGGGTCCACCGCTCACTATCCCTCCAGGGAATGACTGGCGAGACCTACCCATTGAGCAGCAGATGGGCTTCCGCATTCCCATGGACGTCAGTACACCGGCACCTTCGCGGTTGTATCGCACCCGACCGGTCGATGCTAACGACCCCCTCCACAGGTTATGCTCAACATAACGCTCATGCGTCAAAAGTACAACGTGCTGACGTTCCTGGACTACCTCGACCTGCACAGTCTTCCGCGCAACATCGAGTGGGGCAGCGGCGCGTGGGATCGTAATGGCTACCACGCAGGAGGCATCCCGCTGTTCGTTATTCCTAACGAGAAGTACGACCCGAGCGACATCGTCCGTGTCGACACGTATCCGGAGACCGGCAAGCAGATCAATGTCGTCCGCACAGACTACGCAGAGCGTTTGCGCTCCGCCCTGGGCGACAAGATCATCCTCGACTGGGATCCCGCAAAGGCTGCACTTGGGATCAGCGACGACAAGCAAATGTCCCACGCGCTCAAGGAGGCCGGCTGGGTCGAGTTGCACACGTTCGCGCCATTGTGAGTGCCATGGCAGCGCTCGAGCAAGCAATGATGCAAGCGGTGTCGCTGACTTTGCCGTTCTTCCCTTTTTGCCGTTCACCGACGAAAATAGCCTCGGAATGGAGTTTGTCAAGTCTCCTGTGTGGCCGACGCGACAGGTGGCGCCGCACGAGAGCGTGCATGGACTACTCGAGGAGTACGGTCACCCCGAGGAAGAGGTCGTATTGCTTGCGGGCGAGACGCATTTGAACCGCAAGCCGGGCTCGCTCCGCTTTACGACACGCGAGGCGCTGGACGACTACATGCGCCTCTGCTTGCACGACTTGCAGTATATCGAGCGGTTACAGATCGTCGCGAAGCGAGCAGGCGCCCGCATGACAGAACGAGTGCAAGGTCGTATGTGGATGGCTGCGCAGATGCGTCGAGGAGACTGTACGTCTTGACCAGTGCTTCGATCATGGCGCCGTACTAAACCTTACTCCAGTTGCGAAGCTTGGATGGGCGATGGAAAAGACTGTCGAGGGCCATTTCCAGCGTATCGTCGACCGTTTAAAGAAGGGCAGGGAGGTCATCATATCGTTGTTGAAAGAGAGGAAGCACACGCCACACGAGGTGCCGGATATCGTGCCTGCGCTGGACTTCTTCTCCAAGCAGCCACCGAATGAAGGAGATCCGTACGTTGATGCTACGCACTTTCTGCTCTTTCGCTGAATTCTTTTCAGTTTCTACCTCGCTACGGACGAACGGTCGCCTGAAGGGCTGCAGTACGCGCGACAGAATGGCGCCGTTTTTATCCATGACCTGATCACGTTCGAGGACCGGCAGTTCGTTGGATGGCCGTTGCTCGTGACAGACGTGCTTGCGCTGCTCGAACAGCTCGTAATGGCGCAGAGCGAGTACTTCTATGGCCACGCCATGAGCTCCGTCGCAGGCGGCGTAGTGAACATGCGAGCGGCACGCGGCGTCGACAGTCGCACATACCTCATCGACTAAGCGATGTGCACCGCGCTCTCTACCCGCTCTTCGCCATTTCGTTCTTGTCACGCACATCTTCTTGCCCATCGACACTCGATTCTCGCGCACATACAGAATGAACTGTCCATCCGCACCGCATCCTGCACCTGCTGTATCCTATTAGTTGTCTGTGATACCACGTAGATTCCCCTTGCATATTTCACAATATACTCCATATCCGCATCTATCTCGTTGTGGGAGTACGACCGGATGTGCACAAGCACGTGAGGGCCGGATGCCGGAGCCTAGCGCTTAGGCGCCGCGACTGCTCTCGACCGTAACGACCATGTTCTCCATCGCCAGAACCGTTTTGCGCTCAGCGCGCCCCGCCGCACGTGTCAGCCGCCATGCGCTGCAGCGCACGATGGCGACGGGTCCATGTGAGTTTCACATTAGAGCCATATGCATGCTGTGGACGCTGACTGGTGTTCAGCAACGTTTGACTGGGAGGTTCGCGCCACATCGCCGTTGCGCACGCCGTACTGAACAATCGACGTGCAGGACCCTCTCAAGCTTGAGTCGCTGCTTACGGAGGAGGAGATAGCGATCCGGTATGCACGGAGTCGTTGTGTAGAAGTCGCGGTTCCCTGCTGAACTCGTGCGTCTGCCAGGGATACAGCGCACGCGTACTGCCAGGTTCGGACAGCCATTGCGCTCGTTAACTTGGACATTGAGCTCAATATTGCTATCTCCAGGAGAAACTCTTCCCGCGCATCCTGCATGCATACAGGACCGAAGGTTCGTCAAATAGTGACCTGCAAACCGCAATTAACCTGACGGTCTGTTCCAGAGTTCGACCACACTATCCTCACAGAGATGGGCGAGCTGGGTCTGCTTGGACCTACGATCCAGGGCTACGGATGCGCTGGCGTGAGCAGCGTCGCATACGGCCTCATCGCGCGCGAGGTCGAGCGGTACGTCTCTCATTCCTCTCGTTTATGGTCAGCACGCCTCTAATAAGTACATAGTGTTGATTCGGGATACCGTTCCACGATGTCTGTGCAGTCGTCTCTCGTCATGCATCCCATAAACGAGTTTGGTACGGAGGAGCAGAAGAGCAAGTACCTGCCTCGGCTTGGTACGCAACGCACCACAGCGCTTGCACTTGCACTCATTCGTCGGCAATAGCGAAGGGAGAGATTATTGGATGCTTCGGCTTGACGGAGCCCAACCACGGCTCTGACCCTGCAGGTGCGAGCATTTCTTTCAACGTGCCAGTCATTCTCACGACGCTGGGGCAGGTATGGAGACCACTGCAGACCAAACGGACAGCGGCTATGTAATCAATGGAAGCAAGACATGGATATCCAACGCCCCTGTAGCGTACGTATCCTCTAGGCTTCTCAGTATACGCTCTGAGTTATTCCCAGTGACCTATTCGTTGTCTGGGCACGATGCAAGTGGGATAACCGCGTGCGGGGCTTCCTCCTGGAGAAGGTGCGCTGCATCTCACATCTACTACTCGGGCAGGCGTTGACGTCTCGTGCAGGGAATGAAAGGCTTGGATGCACCTGCTATCAAGAACAAGCTTGCTCTTCGTGCATCGTTGACGGGGTCCATATTCATGGACCACGTCAAGGTTTCCGAAGACGCCCTGCTACCCAAAGCTCTTGGCCTATCGGCACCATTCTCTTGTCTGAATAGTGCTCGGTGCGTCGCTCCTTGTACAATGGCGTGTGCGATTAGTCTGAATCTTCTCTAGGTACGGCATCTCATGGGGTGTCATGGGAGCGCTGCAAGACTGCATAGACCGTGCCCGTGCCCACGCCCTGGAGCGTACACAGTTCAAGCGCCCTCTCGCGTCTTTCCAGCTTGTGCAGAAGAAGCTTGTGGATGCACAGACAGAGGTCGCGCTCGGGCTTCTCGCTTCGTTGCAAGTTGGGCGCCTGAAGGATGCAGGACCGAACGGCGGGTGGGCACCCGAAATGGTCAGCATGGTGAAGCGCAATAACTGCGGCAAGGCCCTGGAGCACGCGCGTGTCGTTCTCGATATCCTGGGCGGTAACGCATGCAGTGACGAGTGCGTAATTCGCACAGAGGTATTACCTTTGCTGAACGTCTGCACAGATATCACATTGGCCGGCACGTTGCGAATCTCCAAGTCGCCAACACGTATGAAGGTATATTATACATGTTGTTTACGGGCGACGTGAAGCTTACAGCGCGTAGGGACTCACGATATCCACGCCCTCATACTGGGCAAAGCTATGACAGGGCTTCAAGCCTTTGCTTCATAGTGCACACCGGCCATCTACATGTCCTCCACATAATGTCACTTGATCGGTGTTGTCGCAACGATTCGAGGTCGCTCTTAAGTCTCGCACAGCGCGCGATATGCGCTTTATATCTTGGTCAGGAGTTTGCTGTGGCTCGTCGTCTCCTTGACCGTCCTCTCCTTAGGCTCAACGACTCCTGGACGACGCCTACTGTTATGCTGTTGAGTCGGTGACATTGCGAACCCGCGAGGGACTAGCACCTCTGTCGTTCCTAATGTCATAATGACGTAGCCTGGCTGAAGTTGCAGCAGATGGATCACTGCATGTTTCATCGAACGTTGCCATTGATCTTCGCCAGCACCGTGCATGCGCCATCTTGTTGTTGGCTGTAGACAACTCTGAGCGCTGCTACTCCAAGTCCACAACATCCTGCTTTGCATGCTGTAGGGGGGAGATGATCGACCCTCGATTCAAACACTCATGTATGCGTTGATATAGTACAATGACACGTCAGATGCTACCTCGTATGCGTATGAAATCGGCCCATGTATGCGTATGAATTCGACCCAATGCCGTGTTTGTTGACTGGATGAGAAGGTCGTGCCTAGTGCAAATCGGCCCAAAGGTTGTTCAACGCCTCGCCAAGCGTCGGGTGTGCCCAGATGGCATTTTGCAGCGCGGTGTACGGGAGGCCGCCCATGATAGCCGTCTGGACGACATTCATGACCTCTCCGCCTTGACGTCGCATAGGTTGTTCAGCGAGACCAGGGCGGGAGAGTGTGGATATCAACTCACCTTCAATGCCTAAGCATGTAAAGCCCAGGATCTTGTCGGTCTCCGCATCGACAACGGCTTTCATGAGCCCACGAGTCTCGTCCACTTCGAGAGCACGCGCTACGCGCGACATCTTCATGCTCGCGACGAGGATGGGTTTGCCCGACTTGCGCGCCTCGTGTTCGTGCATGCCCTTCAGGTATACGCTCAACATGACACGATTCCACGGTGCTCAGCGCTCACCACATGCCCAAGCTGCGGGTCCATGAAAACGGTATACGGCACCAATCGTCCCTCGCGCGACTTGCCCAAAAGTAAGTCCGGCTTGAGCACGTTGTGCGCGACGATACGATAGTCGTCGTAGCTCGTATGAGTGAACGCCGGTGGGCCTGTGACATCTCCCAGCGCCCAAATTCCGTGTATATTCGTCTCGCAGTATGCGTTGACCTTGACGAAGCCCTGAGGGGAGCACTCGACGCCCGCCGCGCGCACGTTCAAGACGTCCGCGTTCGGTGTACGGCCCGTGGCGACGAGCAGATGCGAGCCTGAGATCGTACGGTCGCCAGACACACGTAGATCGATGGCGAGCGGAGCGGGACTGGTAACGGAGAGCGCAGAAGTGTCGAGCATGACGTCGATTCCGTCTTCGCGCAGGATCTCCGCCACGACGTCCGCGACGTCAGCATCCTCGTTCGGGAGGAGCTGCTTTCCACGTTGGACGAGTGTGACGCGCGCGCCGAGCCTGCGCATGAGTTGCGCGAACTCGACACCGATGTATCCGCCACCGAGTACGATGAGATGTTCGGGCACGACGTCGAGCTCCATGATGCTCGTGCTGGTGAGGACCTGGGGCAGCGAGTCGAGACCGTCAAGAGTGGGTACAGCGGGGCGCGCGCCAGTGTTGATGAACCAGAAGTTGGACTGCAGCAGGCGTTCGTCGCCCGCGAGCAGCTTGACGCGCAGTGTGGGCGGGCCGCCCGCGGTGAACGACGCCTCGCCCATGAAGACAGTGACTCCGGCGGCCGCGAGCGAGCTCTCGCTACCGCCACGGAAGCTGGAGACGATGTCGCGTTTGCGCTGGCGCACTTTGCGCATGTCGATGGTGATATCGCCGCTGAGGTGCACGCCGTAGTCGGCTGCGCGTCGGGCGAGATATGCGACGCGTCCGCTTGCAATCATCGTTTTGGTGGGCGTGCAGCCCTCGTTGACGCAGGTGCCGCCGACGTGTTCGCGCTCGACGACGGCGACGCGCATGCCGGCCTTTGCGAGCTCGACTGCGAGCGGGTTGCCAGCTTGGCCTGAGCCGACGACGACTGCGTCGAACTTGAGGATGGTGGCGGTCATGGAGTGGGGAGAGAGGCGGAAGGAGCCAGCCTTCGTCTGAAGAACATTTTGGGAGCTGAGTGGCGTCCGCGTCAAAGTGCAGATCTTCCGGTCCGAGCCCGGGCGTCTATTCTCTACAGCTACAGCTCCCGCGACCACTACACCATCTTGTGCACGACGTTGTCCGACAGATCACCCAGGCTCTTCGCGTCGACGTACTCGCCGCTCTTGCGCTTCAGCAGCTCGTCCCACCACCCGAACAGAAAGTCGCGCGCGATCAGCTTGAACCACGGCGTGAACGAGTTGCCAGGAGCGTCGAACATGGCCTGCAGTTCCGCCTTGTCCACATACTTGAAGTCGCGGATTTCATTCGGGTTGGGTGTCACGTCCACGTCCGCTGTGAGGAAGAGAATGTAGTCCACTGTGACGCGTGAGCGAGAGGCGAGACAGCATGAAACGCGCGCGCACCTTCATGCTCTCCCCACATGCCGTTGGACGGCGCAAGGTAGTGAATGCGCGTCAGGAACTGGAACTTGTCGAGCGGCGTCTGCGACTGCGGGATGCCGAGCTCGTGGTCCAGCTTGCGCGACGCGGCGACCTTGACGCCTGGGAATGTTATGAGACAAGCAAGAGTGTAAGCGCGCGCGCCGCACCGTGCTGCTTCGCCTCGACCTTCTCCTCTTCAAAGTCGTCGAGCGGGTGGGAGCAGCACGTGTTGGTCCACATGTCCGGGAACGTGATCTTCTCCGTCGCGCGCTGCTGGAGGAGCAGCTTGCCGTCGCTCGGTCGGAAGACGAACGCGGAGAAGGCGCGGTGCAGCAGCCCCTTGTTGATATTCTCCATCAGGTGGCCTGGCGAGAGTTAGCCTGCTTCGCGTCGGCAGCCACAGCGCGCGCACAGGTCTTCTTGTCGAGCGCGCCAATTGCGCGGTCCTGCTCGTCGACGACGATGCACCGCTCGTCCATGAGCCGCGACTGCTCCGGGTCGTACTCGGACAGGTCGATCGTCGCCAGCGACCGCGGGATATCACTCGACTCGCTCGTCGCTGTGGGTGCCATCGTGCTCAGCGGTCTGTGTGCGGCGTGAAAGCGGGGAAGCTCAGGATGGAACGGGTCGGCGCGCGATGGGGCCACTTTATGAAAGGTCCTGGGTGGCGTGGTCACCAAGCAGCGTCTGCCCGCAATGCTCCCTACCGTCTGCCAGCGTCTCGCCATTCTTCGAACGAGCGCCGACATTTCCCGCGCGTATGCGAATGGGCAGAGTGCTTGCGATGGGCGCCTAATCCAAGACCACAGCTCGCCTGGCGCGCTTTCCCGCTCGTGTCATTGGCCACATCGCCTGACCCATCGTATCATGTCGAGACTAGGCCCACTCGCGTCGGAGGATATACTGTATGGTCGGCACTTCGTCGTTGTCCGCGGAGCACCGTGACTTTGACTGTCAAGACATCGAAATAGTGCGCAGTACATCACCAAGTCGCAGCCATTCCAGCCGCAATAGGCAGCAATCTGCTGCTTTGGGAGCTACGCCACCAGTGATGGCCATTCCCTGACACTCACTGCCCCACGAACAATCTCTGTTCACGCTGCATTTCCAACCAGCATGCTTCAGCTAGTCGCCGTTCGTCTCCGTCATGACAAGGGTCTCGTGCCCGAACAACCGATAGGGTCGACGAGGAGATCACCGCCCACGTACTACGCGGACATCTTGTCGGCGGCGCCATGCAGCTCCTCGACGCACAAGCTCAATGTCTGGGCACCCGCAGCATACATACAGCACTTAGAGCACAAATCCGAACGCGAAGGATCATACATGCTGCGATTGACACCGCCCTGTCGATCATAAAATCTTGCATGCTGGCGCAGTGATCGCCATGCATACGGCCAAGCCCATAAGAAACGGGCCCGCCTGACCGCGTTCATCATTTCCCTCCCTCTCGCTCTCCTCTTCCTTTCTTTCTTTCTTTCTTGTCATGCTTTCCGCTCTGAGTCTGAGTCTGTGTTTCCTAATTCCCGCGTCGGTCGTCGCGCGTCCGAGCGTGCCCCAGCTTGCGTCGATCCCTGCGAACGCGGCGACTCTTGCGTACGACGAGGAGCGCGGTGTTACGATCGCGTATGACGTGAATCATCATATCCTTGGCGAGCTCGTCGAGAGCGGGCCTGTCCTCGTCCGTCGTGAGGCGGGCACATGTGCCAACGTGAACGTAGACGATATCAAGCGCCGTACGTCCTCCTTGCCCTGCATGCAGCGTTGCTGACCACGCACACTGGCCTTTTGCAGTCGACGGCTTCAACCTCCTTACGGACTACGCCAGTATGACCCCGCTCTATTCGTGTCCCTTCACATAACAAGTACTGACAACATGGGGCGCTTTCAGAGACCAACTGGGGTGACGGGTGGGCAGAGCTCATGGCCAACCCGTCCGATTGGCCTGACCGTGGCGCCAACGCGTGCATCTCCGGGGACATCACCCAGATCACCCTGGACGGCGAGTGAGTTGCTGTCGCACCATCTGCACGCAGTAGTAGTTTCATTGAGTCTGACCCTCGCCAAAGCCCAAACTGTGTTACGCAGTCGCAGGTACGTTCAAGGCGCATACGACGAATGAAATGGTCACTGACTGTGACTTGATTCTAGAGCACCGACGGGACGTTGGTCGGCGCGAACGGTACCGTCGCTCTTAGTGCTATGCAGGGTACCTCTTCGTCGACTCAGGTATGCACAGTATATGTCTCGCAGAGTGCATAACTGAGCATACTTTCAGGTCACCGTCACAAGTGAGGTTTACGTAGCATACTGTATCATGCCTTGGAGCTAATATCGTGACCACAGAGCAGGCGCAAATCGCTGTTGGAGCGTCGATTTCTGCAAAATGTCAGTCTCCGCTGCAGCATATGCGTGTGTGACCTTTCTAATCTCCTACCTCCAGTCTCCGTTCCTCTGATTGCGGAGGTCACCGCGACGGCGACCACGACGGCGACCATTACGAACACTCTTTCCACGGCGTGAGTGGGATCAGGCACTCGTGTAGTAATGCGAACAACTAAGCTCTTGTCCTTCTCAGTAACACTTTCACCGTCAACAACCAGGTCACCCAGAGTTTGACGATCACGAGCAAGGCTGGCCAGACATGCCACCTCGACTTTAATGTCCAGTCGTGTAACGCTAACGGGCACGGTAGCCAGAAGATGACGGCCCACGGCTGGCTCTGGTTCCGTTATAAGAACAAGCGTGATGGTCATTGGTACTGGGCTGTCAACATGGATGTGAGTGATACAGACGGCCTGCGTAGACTCCGTTTTGACTGACAAGCGTTACGCGTAGACCATCATCCCTAACGAGGACCAGCGCTCGGCGTACATCGAGTTCCAGACTAGCACGAGCTCCAACACGCAATCGTCGTACCATGCCGTCTGCGAGGGTGGCCCGGAGGAGACGACTCCGCCTCCCCCTCCGCCGCCGCCGTCGTCCACTGAGCCCGCCCCGGAACCGGCGACGAGCTCTCCTGTCGAGACTGAGCCCCCGGTAACTGAGACTACGACGTCTACCGAGACTCCTGTCACCGAGACCACGATATCCACGGAGACGCCCATCACCCAGACGACCGTGACGTCCACCGATGTCCCCACGGAGACGGCAGTTCCTTCGACGGAGACACCCGTCCCGAACACGACTGACGCTCCCACCGAGACCGCTGTCCCGACGACCACGTCGACTGATGCGCCCGTCACCACTGGCACCGCGCTGCCCCCCACGCCGAGCGACTGTGTGCCGGAGTTGCGGAACGGCATGACCATCACGCAGAACGGCGAGACGTTCATCGTGTTCAAGATGGTACAATGAACACCCCATCTCTTACCTTTTTGCTACTTATCCTTATGATTTCTATTATGTATCGTTACCCGCACTTGTTTACCCATTTACCCCTTCCTTCTCTCTCCTGCGCGTAACACAATCCGATCTTTCCTTGGGACTCCACGAAATATTGCTCAACGGTCTGATATTTCCTGACCCTGCACTCTACTCATTTAGCAAATGTTCTGTTGGCGAGGAGGACAGAAAAACAAGCATCCGTCGGGGCACTGCACGCATCCCGCGGGCAGGTGGCACGTGACTCGTGCGTCGAGGGACTGGCTGAGACCCTGGGGTACAGCGCTGACTGTGAGGGCGAGAGCAAGGACTGAGAGCAGTGTGAAGCGCATAAAGAACTTGACTTTGGGGCTGTTACTGACGGCTTCCAGTAGGAAGTCGCGATCGAGGTTTTATACATCTGGACATTGTTTCCGTCGTGTCTGCCCACTTTGTCTGAGAGATAGACAACACATCAGACAGCTTTCAACGTCCAGGTACATTACTGGTGGCGGAGGAAGGGCGGCTAGTCCTTGGAAGTTCAAGCTTCAAGTTCAGCGGGATGGCTTTCCCGAAACTCCATGTCACGGCGGCATATATCGTGGTATCACCTCCGAATCACTTGATCGCCCACTCGCATTGTACTCTGTTTTAAGGTGAACGTCAGGAAAACAACGTCCGGAAGCGCTGGCGAAAGAACATCGTTGCCGGATGGGAAAAGGAACCGCGCCTCGTGTTCTGCACAATCTCAGGCCCGATGGTCCGTGCAGCCCAGCTGGCGCCTTTGCCCCTTGACTTCCTGTGCGATGGCGAAGTTTCTAACCCAAGCAGAGATGGAGGCGCGAATGCCCGGACTGCCACGCCCCCGCGCGGCCAGTCACACAGCATCTGCTAATCCAGACGGCGCACCGATTCTTAACCCCAACCACGACCCACGCGCGCACTCCCGCTCCCAGCAAACCGGCCCTTCGATGCAGCACGCATACGCGTATCAGGGTCACGTACCCCAGTATCCGTACCACGCTGCAGGGCATTACATCGACCCATATGCAGCGTTTCACGAGTCCGCGGCCGCGCTGGGAGACCGTGTTATCCCGCCGATGCCATCTGCAGAGCCCGCCGCGGAGGCACCACCAGTTCCAGAAGAGGGCGCGATATTCACCATGCCGCGGGGAGGCTGGCGAAGTCTCCCGCTGGCCCCAGAGTCTGTTCTGAGACGACAGCGTCGTCGTTCCGAGCAGACCAGACGCGATTATTACGACAACGAGGACGACGAAGAGGAGATGCGCGCACGGCGGGCACTGCGAAGAGCTCAGACTGAACGGCGCGCGTCGCTCAGCAGAGCGCGTGTACCGATGGCCATGACGCCCACCACTGCGGCGTCGTCGCTCACCAACGGTGCGTCTGGTGGTTCCCTGCTTCTGCAGCACAGCACTCTGCCGCTTGATTCGATCGTGCTGATCTGTTTGGCAGGCTATGTCGCTCTATCCTTGCGTGGGTCGGATACTGTGCGTGAAATTGGTCCGATTCCCTGAAATGCTAAATGCTAAACTTGGCCACAGCTCAAAATCGCCAACCTGCGAGGTGATGCGACTGCAGTAGGCGAGTACCTGCGTGGCGCGATAGAGTACTACTGGCCGCTTGGTTGCTCCGTCACGCGCGATGCCTTTAACACCATCGCCTTCAAACTTCGTGGCAGACCCTGGACAGCTTCTGGTGAAGAGGGGTGGAATGCGAAGCGCGTCATCACAAGGGTCTACACGATATTGGCTACGCATGGCTATTCATTCGTCTGCTCTACGAACACTGGCGCGCTGCTCTCCTCCCCAGTCCAGCTGTTCATGCCCGACGATCAGCGTTCTCTCCAGGCGACTGCTGTCTATCTTGGGATGTCTGTCGCTCCTAACAAGCGCAAAATCACTCTCATCGACGTGCCCGCGCCTTTAGCCCACAAAATGCGAGAGCTCATTCGCAACTACTTCCCAGACTGTAGTGTAAACGACGCTCCTCCGCGAAGTGCTGCCTACGTTGCGCCCCCGATCGAAGACGTCCGAGACCGGCTCCTAGAAGAGGGTTTCGTGGTCATACGAACACCCGGGCTCTTCCATAACATGACGATACCACAACTTGGAGCCCCGCGACCGTACGAGTCGTCAGGTGTGAACGTCATTGGGCATATTCAGCACCTTCTAAACATGTCTGCGTTCCAAATCTGTGCCACCATTCCTCTTGATCTCCCTCTGGTCTCCCTTCGCCGTCGCGAGCTGATCCTCTATCGTTGCATTGGACGCGCTTGGGGCGGATACTAGAGGCGCGTACGTAATGCGCTCTCAGCTGCTCGTCCACCAACGCACTACCCAGCTCATCCAATATGTTCGCATTGCTCTCGTCTGTCGAAGCTTGCTGTCGCCTATACCGGAATTCATCGCTAAAAAACCGTGTATCCACTGTCGATGGAATTTTTGTAGCTATCCGCTGGCACTGTATTTATACCTCGATGCTACTCGCTGTGACGCCCTTTCACTGAATGATACAACCTTTCCTCCATTGCCGATGTCGTGAATGCAAGTGGACTTGTTTCATATGTACAATGCTATAAGGTAGTCGGAAGCTTCTCGTCGTACGGAGTACGGAGTAACACCATCTAACGACTGCAGGAACGGGTTCGGAGACGAGTACTGGAGTACTGCGCGACGGGGAAGGAGAGAACCGTTCATGTGTTTGAACCTCCATCTACGACTATGCGGCGGCAACGGCGCCGTGCTCAAGCTTCTGACCCTCGCGGTCGATGTCGATCTGCGTGAGGCCCGCACCGCTCATCATACTGACGCCGCGTACGGGCGTGCGCGAGCCGGACTGGCTCTGTCTGCGCTTCTTGATCAGGACCTCGACGTTCGCCTTCGACGCGTCGATACGACCGAGCTCGCGCACAAACGACGTGCCCCAGAACGCTGATGAGTACTTCTCGATGTACTAAAGACAATGCGTCAGCCGCCCACGTCGAGAACTGCATACAGTGGACACAAACGCACCTTGAAAAGTTTGCTGTGGTTCACGGCCTTCGTCTCCTCGTCCATCGTCACCGACTCGTATATCGCGTCAGCCACCGCCTGGGAGTCCCACGGGTTGACGACGATAGATCCGTTCAAGCTCTGGGCCGCGCCAGCGAACTCCGAGAGAATCATCACACCGTGCTTCTTCTGCTGGCACGCGATGTACTCGTAGCTAACGAGGTTCATGCCGTCGCGCGTGCTGCTGACGAGGCAGACGTCGCTGATCGCGTAGAGTGCGCACAGCTCGTCGAACGGCAGGGACTTGTGCATGAAGTGGATGGGCATGAAGTCGACAGTGCCGAAGCGACCATTGATACGGCCGACAAGCTCGTTGACGGTCGAGCGGAGGTTCTGGTACTCCTCGACGTCTTGACGAGACGGGACGGCCAATTGGATGAGGACGATCTACAACAGGTCGCATTAGACGCGTCAGAAACAGCGCGAATTCTCCGCGGGACGCACCTTGCCAATCCATTCCGGATGTTGCGACAGGAAGAGCTCGAGAGCGTGGAGCTTTTGCGGGACGCCCTTGATGTAGTCCAGACGATCAACACCTACGATGATCTTGCAGCCGCGGAAACGCTGCTCGAGCTGCTCGAGACGCGAAACGACCTTCGGCTTTTGCAGGCCCTATGACGCGTTGTTAGCCAGTATTCAAGAGAACGCGATTGGAAGATATGCTCACGTCGACAAACTGTTGCGGGTCAATACCAATGGGGAACGTCCCGACGTGCGCGTAACGACCCTCGAACTCCACGCCGTTGGGCATCGTCGGCAGACCCAGGATACGCGTGCAGGACGACAAGAAATGCCGGGCATAGTCGTACGTGTGGAAGCCGATGAGGTCACAGTGCAGGACACCAAGCAGGATCTCGCGCCGGACGGGCAGAATGCTATCATATGCGTATGAGAAAAAAGCCGTTATGACGCGCGAAAGCGACGTACCGGTAGATCTCGCTCGAGGGGAACGGGGTGTGCAGGAAGAAGCCAATCTTGATATCCGTGACGTTCTCCTCTACGACGGCGGTCTCGAGCGACTCGTCCTCCTTGATGTCGCTGATGATGCGTCCGACCTCCGCCTGGTGCTTGCTGTCCGACTTCTGGTCGACGAGGCCGCGAAGAAGCATCGGCAGAAGCATGAGGTGGTAGTCCTGGACCCAGATCATGTCGCCCGACTTGAGCTGGGAACGGACGGCCTCGGCGAAGCGGAGGTTGGCCTCGCGGTAGGCGTGCCAGTTTGCCTCCTCGAAGTTCATCTCGCCGGGGTGGTAGTGGAAGAGCGGCCAGAGAATGGAGTTGGAGAAGCCGTTGTAGTGGCGGTCTGCGAGCTCGTCGTCGAGATAGACTGCCTGGCAGGAGTACTCCTCCATGAGCCTGCGGTCGACGACCTCGCGGTCCTGCTCTGGGATGTAGAAGCCCGGCCAGCCGATCCAGGTGAAGTTGAGTTGCTTCTTGCAGCCCGAGAGCGCAGAGACGAGGCCGCCCGAGCTCATCTTGAAGTGGTACTCGCCCGCGGCATCCTTGGAGATCGTGACGGGCAGACGATTCGAGACGACGACCAAGCGACCAGAGCCACCGAAATTCATGTCGCCGAGGTCAGCAGAGGGAGGAGGTGAGTCGGTCATCGTGCAGGTTGCCGCAAGGGTTTTGTAGGGCCAGCGGGTTGCGGGAGGGGACAAGGGCACACGTTGGTGGGAAGCGTAGAAGAGAGCGCGATGCGGCAAGTGACGTCGCGCGCGCTCTCGTGTCAAGTCCGGAAGGTTCTCCCGTCATGTTCCGAGTCGACGTGGGGACCCTTTTTGGGACATTTGCTTGCGAAATCTCATCGATCCCGCAATCTGTGTGCGTACCGTCGTCCTCCACGTCTTCAACCCTCAAACGTTTCTACACAGTCGACGGGGCCTCTACGTTGCACAAGGAGCTACAACAACATTTGTAGACATAGTCCAGCACAATTCGGTCACCGCTTCAAGTTCACCTTGCATAAGGATAGTAATACATCAAAGGTAAATTACATACACAGAGAGACAATCGTCGAGTTCATCTGCGATTTCCGAGGCTTCGCCGTTCCGTTGGCTGAGCCTGCCGCGGAGTACTTCCGTCCGGCAACAACGTAGCACGTCTGAGTACTGAGACTGCGAGCCTAGCAGAAGCGTCGTGAAAGGGATACAATGATGCCGTTGCACACATTTGTCGATCACAACCATCGGGCCAGCTGCAAGTACCGTCCCAGGTCAAAATGGCCGTCCTTGTGAAACGACCAGCCTGAAAGTCTGAATATACTTGTGCCAAGAGGTCCCAGAACGTGCAACAGCACCATTCAGGGGAAGTCAAAGGATTACAGAGCTAACTCGAACACGGGCTCGCAGCATCCACGTTGACAGCTCGCAGGAATTGAGTCGGGTTCCTGCAGCTGAGAAATAGGACCTGAGCGACTCGGCCGCAAGTACGAGGGCTGCAGTGACTGGCCAGTAGGTAAAAGAGGATCTTGTAGTTCTCGAGCCTGCAGCGACGTCAATGACACATGGAAATAGTCCGGCACATTCAGCAGACCATTATTGCCTTTCTGTGCCGATGATTGTTCACTGTCGAAATCCAATATTGAGATTGAGCACTGCAACCATCTGAGTAGTGTATACGAACCTTTGGCGTTCATGCGTCGTTGGATCGTTCGAATCAATTGCAAAAGTTCGTTGCGGCCCGTAGAGTCTTTGAACACGAAGGTAAAGTCCGACCCATCTTCCGCAGAGAAGCAGAGGAGATCATCTAGAGTGCGTGTTATAGACGTCGGGAAAGAGGAGAAGATGGCTGTTGACCCCTTGGACGTACCTCGAATACATTCGTACTGGTGTTTCCTCTGGATCCTATGTGCCACGATAGTGCACGTGAACTGTGACTCGCTCCTGGCGACTATCGCTCCTTGACCCTCATTGGCGTACAGGACGGAGCAGTAACAGATTCCCATTTCCTTCCAGACGCCATTATCAAGTCGGTTGACCTACAAAAAGAGTGCATGGGAATATTAACCCTACTCCCACTCGAATCGAAGGTTTGATATGATAGCGCACCTTTGCGCGATACCGCTCTGTCCCATACTGCCAATCGTAGATATGTCCGAGCAGTAGACCTCTCGCATCGTGATGCTCCTTGATTTGCGTGTACAGTGCACGCATATGAGGTCGCTCCTGCGGGTTCCGACGCCAGCAGTTGAGACAGATGTTCGTCCAATAGAAACTCGTGAAGTCGTCTTGCATATGCTCGTCGTTCCCTGGATGCGGTGGATAGCGTCCTAGCGAGACTTGTACTACGACTTCCACGTCGCGGAGAAGTCCCACCCAGGGTCGTACGAGCGTCATCGCCTATCAGTCGTGAATAAGAATCAATGTATTAGACTGAATAGGGCGTCGCACATACCTGCAATACGAGCATTCCGAATGCGTACACGTCCGATGCACGCGTCTTTGACCGCACAGGGCTTTGCGGTATCTGGGAGACGTGCCCAGCATTCAGACTGTCCTCGTTGCATATCGCGTTGTCAAACACCTCGGGCGCAAGAAACCTGGTCGTCCCGCGTTGACAAATGCCAGTCGAAGTCACAAGATCAGAAAGGTGTTTCTCGACCGTTGTGCTTAGCCCGAAATCAGCGAGAAGGGCGTCGCCGCTGTCGGAGACGAGCACGTTCTCCTACAGCCCTGCGGCGTAAGGAGAGTAGCCCAGCAACTATTTATACCCACTCACGCATTTGACATCGCCATGCACGAGATGCGCATCGTCGTGCAAAAACCGAAGGGCGTCTGCTATCTGCCACAACTGCGCGCATATCCACATTTAGCAATGAAATGCAGAGTTGAAAGCAAGCCGTACATGTCGTCCGCGGTCCAGGTGTCGATGCCTCCTCAGGTACTCGAGAAGGTGCCCGTTTGCCATGTACGCAGTCACGAGAACCGACTGATATCCAACAGACGCTGTCCCGATGAACGGGAGGATGCGTTCGTAGGAAAGCTCGCTGGCAGCGCGCAACTCTCGTCGCAATAGCTAAAGCAACTAAGTAACTAGTTTGCCTAGAACACGCGCAGACTTA
>KV426136.1:0-23064 GCA_001632375.1 Exidia glandulosa HHB12029 | reverse complement strand
GCGGCGCAGGGCTTGGTGCGTATCATGCGACCTCCGCATGAGTCCTTCGCTAACGTTGTGGTAGGCTGACCAGCGCGGCATCTCGCTGCGCTTCCCGCGCTTCATACGCATACGAGACGACAAGGGCGCCGATGAGGCCACTGGCCCGGAACAAGTAAGCTTTTGTCAGAGAGGAACGGCCGGAGACGCTTGCTGACACGCCGCGCATGACAGATTGCGGAAATGTACGAGCGGCAAGCTCTCGCACAGAGTAAAGGCTCGAAGAAGGGCGGCGGCGACGACGACTTCTGGTAAAATCGTAGCCCTTGTAGTTTGCAGGTCTGGTGAACCCCGTCGCGATGCATTATATATGGAACCGAGTAGTAGCAATGAAAGCGTCAGATGTCCTTCTTGTTGGGTACAGGTTGCGCCGCGCCTGCTGCTGCCGCCTGCTGTAGCTCTTTGCGCTCCTTTCCGCCAAGATAATGGTAATTTATGAAGCGACCGCCTTGCAGCGACTGGCCGGTGAAGTTGACCGCGTGGCACGCGAAGAGGAGGTAGTTTCGCGGCTGCACGCGCCATGCTAGAAATTCGTCAGTATTGACCTCTGGAGCGCGTTGCATTAGATGGGATCGAACGCACCGAAGCGCATGAAGGTCATTCTGCAATGCGAGTCGCGTGAGTGCATAGTTCTGGCGTGTCAAACGTCGTGCACTCACGAGTAAACGGTCAGCGCGCCGGTCATGGGTCCCGAGATGACTTCCTCGTCCTTGCCGTAGAGGTCAGCGATGGCGGCGACCGGGAGACCCCAGTTGGCGACCTGGACGACCCGGCGTTCAATATGACGCTGGCAGCGCTAATAGCACCTCGTCGCGCGACGCACCGGTCCCCAGAAGTGCGTGCCTGCGGGGATATTAGCAAATTGCGCGTTACACTCTACAGTAAAGACCGCACTGAAGAAGTACTGGCGACCCGCAGGGCTCTTGAGCCAGTTTACGAATGTCGACGCCATGGTTGAGAGCGAGAAACGGTCGGGCCGAACCGGAGCAGCGCGTTGGGGCAGCTTACGGGGTCAGACTTCTGACATGCCTATGCGTCATCCACGGCCTCAAGAGCACCTACAAGTACAATCTTCAACTTCATTCTTCCTTATATCTAACCCATACATACACGTCCCCTGAAAGGCTCGCGGCAACAACGCGCTGCCGATCAGGAGAAAACGCGCAAGAGCCGAGGTCCAAATCCGCGCGATGCACAGGTAGGGGATGCTCTTTATCCGCGGCTTGTAGAGTCCACGGTTTATGAGGTTCGTCGCGTCTAGCGTAGCGTCTGACCTCTTGCTCCTTGAGCAGGTCCTGTACTTCCTTCGAGGTGGCGACGCCTTCGAGCGAGTCGCAAAAGGGCCGTGCCTCGACAAGCTTGTGCGGGAAGGCTGGCGCAGGGACGGGCTGGAAGAACTTGAGGGTGTATACTCGCAGTGACCCACGTCCGGGGATCAAGAGGAGTGGAGGGCCGTTGCCGGTTTGCAGGGAGGAGCGTGCGTGCTTGGGCGCGATCACGTCGTGTATCGAGATGATCTGATACGATACTACGAGCAGGGTCAGGATTCGCGTCAAACGCGATGTGAAACGCGTACAGCTTTCTGTAGAGTCCTTTGCGAGTGTCACAATCTGAGCTACTGGGCTGAGAAGGAGTGTGCGTACCTGGTATTGGGGATCCTGCAGCTTCCCGTCCTGGTCAATGTCTACGTATCGGTTCATAGCGAGCCACTTCCAGATTACGAAGCGATGGCGCTCTTCCTCTTCGCTGACCAACGGGTGAATACTTTCGGACAGCAAGAGATCGTACGCAATCCTGCGGAAATGGTGATGTTAGGGACATGCAATCCATCTGTTCGACCACGGCAACATACCAACGAATGGACACAATTTTACCGTCGTGAATGGCGCTCGAACTGAAGACGGGCAGTTGCATGCGGTAGAACATCGTGCTTTTAGGGTCAGGACTCGACATTTGCGGGACACGCCATATTTTGACGCATTGGTCCAGTCCGCAGGTCGCGATCAGGCTTCTGGTTTCGTGAAAATCCTGGGACAACAATTAGTGGTATATAGCTTGGAGGTTTGGGGCTTACAGCTGAGAATACGGCCATTGAGTGCCCTCCGTGTCTTGTTCTGAGGACTTCGCGATCGGGGAGATGCTCGGCGCCAGCAATTGGTCCCCACAACACACTGTTGTGATGTGAGGACGGACCACGGGGCGGCGAAGTCTGAGGGGACCCGCTTACCCAAGACACTTCCCATAGCCAAATCCCTCGACGTTTGCCGGCAGCTCATCCGACTTGGGATCTTGAGCTGCGGAGCGACTCTGCATGCCGAATGGCGTCCCTCCCAAGTAATCATACCCGCGCGGCGGCGGCGGTGGATCGCGGAACATGAAGCGTGCGTCGCACTGGAGGTCGTAGAATCTGGTCGAGAAGTCACGGGAGGTGCTACAGATGAACTGCGGGTATGTTGGATGCGTCCTGAGCGAAGTAATGTCACCTTAACAGTACATTATCAGTATTCTACGAGAGCGAGTGCGAGGGCTCGAAGGCGAACCTCCATGTCCTTTCACGACTCCGTTTGCGCACTGTCGTACCGTGTCGAAGACGTGAACTACCCTCGATGCCGCAATCACGAGAAGCGGGCGCAGCTCGTTGGGGTTCAATGCCCATGTGAGTGCATGAACATCGTCGTCGTGTACGTTCTTTTCGTCGTCGTCCGATCGAGAGCCTGGAGATGGTAGCTGTGCGCCGAATGTCACTACAGATGCTCTACGACATCTATTACGGGCGTACCGATTCAAGAACGACGGAGCATATCTGTTCAAGAGGGACCTTTGGCGTGGTTCGATAAAGCCGGACATCGCGTCCATGGGCAACGGCGAAGACGCCATGATGAGTCTCGATAATGTTCTGCCATTGTCTCTCGAGCACAGCGAAGCCGGGTCCAGGATTGTTCAACGCGCCATTCCACAGCCGTTCCAGGCTCTTCTTGTCCCATGGAAAGAAAGCTACAATTGACGAGGGCCCGTTGGGGGACGTACGAGCGAATTTGTGAACAGGCAAAGGCGGTAGCTTAGGATCTGGGTTGCGACGTAGGTTTCGAGCTAGCAGACGAAATGGCAGGGGAGACTCTGGGTCGTGGAAGATGTTTCGGACGTTCTTGTCAGTCATTGCAGTCAAGACGAGGAGAAGCCGGAAAGTTGTTGTGGCCAAATAACGCGTCCCTCTTGATTGCAGATCCTCACGTCCACGTCTCGCGCCGCCGTCACCCGTTGAAGACAGACAGAATGACGGTTTTAGGGTAATACCGAGGTCTCAAAATCGCGCGCCTTGCTCTTTAGTGCGGACTCTGCCTCGCTGGACACTGTGAGCAGTTGAGCGGTGGAGCTTCCGCCGCGCTTCGGCGGAATTGCTCCACTCCTGCGCCACCAGCGGAATCTGGGATATTTGTGGAGTAGAATCCGCTACTGCAGCGTCAGAAAATAAGCTTTTATCGAAGGAGAGGATTTACCTCCGATTTTATCCCAGATTCCGCTGCTCCGGCAGGCCCCACCGCGAAGCGGTGTAGGATCCACCGCTCAGGTGGGGCTCAACCGCTGCGAAGCAGCGGAATATCCTGTTCAGACCTGCTCACAGTGGGATTGGGCGTCAAGTCGATTTGAGTTTACTGGATTAAGCGTTCTGGAATGCGCGGCGATGCACGTCCTTATGCGGTTATGGGCGCTCTACAAGAATGGGGCACAGCGTCCAAGTCGCCGCGAGGCGTGCCAGAACGTGTACAGCCGCAGGACCCCCGAAAGTCCGATCTGAACTCTCTTTTCTGCCGGACATTGGTGATGCCGCACCAACCACGGGGTCTGCCACCAACTGAAGATGGTCCACGTGTGGGGCTTGGACATGTATTCGGCCCCTCCAAGTACGGGGGGTGTAGCCCCAGCCGTTCCCCCACTATGAAGGGTTTACTGAAAATTTCGTTGCTCAAAGACCCCCCAAATGTCCGGCATTCGGCTCTTTCCGATATGGACCCTTAAAGAGAGTTCAAATGAGGTAATCGGGGGTCCTACAGCCGCTGTCTGTCTCTGACCCTTTCACATTTTCGCCTTTCTTGACCAGTTCCCGCCATTTCTCTGCTATGCGTCGTCCACTGCGGGGCCTCTTGGTTGCGGCCTCAACCCTCTTGGCTTGCGTAGCTCTGCGTTCAGCTTTCTCGGTTTCAGTCGCTGCTCATGGACAAGAGCCGGCAGGTGCAATGCGTCGAAGACACGTGACGAGCACTTCACAGCGCGGTTCACTCCAGTACGTTGTCGACGTAGTGTCAACCAGCGTAGTGACCAAGTCCCCTAGGTCCAGCACGTCGTTCTTCCGTGAGTCATCCGGTTGCTACCTCAGAGCATGCTGACCGGCGCTTACCCAGCTGGCACACCCAACATCGACGACGCCAGCATTGCTCCTGCTGATGTAACGCTCGCCGAAGGCAGTGGCGTCTCCATATCGACGACTGAGACAACAAATTCCCTTGAAGCCTCTGTGTCCGACTCTGCTTCAGCAGTATCAACCGCGTCGGCGTCATCTTCTGAATCATGGGCATTCTCAATATCGACAACTCCATTTACAACTGCATCATCTACGACAGCCATTAGTGGCTTGCCATCGACTACTCTTTCATTCAACTCTGCATCGTCTATCGAGTCGTCTGGCTCAGTCACGAGTAGTCTATCTACGACTCATAGTTCGTTGAGCACGGGACTAGGTACTGCGTCAGTAGCTTCTCCATCGTTGTCGTCCACTGCGAGCCCCACAAATTCCGCATCCTTATCTCTTACGAGCTCAACTTCTACCTCTTCGAACACGTTTACAACCGCATCTTCATCGTCCCAATCGTTTTCGTCACAAACCTCGCTATCGAACACTCCATCGTCGTCTTCATTCCCATCCCTATCAAGTACCATAACCTTTACGCTATTCCCCTCGGAGGCAGACACGCATACGACCTCGCCTTCTCTATCATCTACTACACCTGTTACCTCCGCTACTTTGACGGTCTCCCCAGCGGACGGAAGCGCCACCTTATCCTCCTCTCCAGTATCAAGTACGGCTGATCACTCGCTAACGACTCTCGTCAATGGCGAGAGTGTCACGCCGCCCCCCGATTCGACTGGCGTGCCCAGTGAAAGTGATGCGCAACCTTGGTACGTCTTCACAATAAGACTCTTTCAGCGAGCTGAACTTTAACTACAGGGCGAGCGCTGGAGTTGTGTTGTCCCAGGAGGGATCCCCAAACATGACCCCGATACCGCTTCTACCAGTATCAGCGAAGAAAGGCGAAGAGTATGTTGCCATTCTCGAGCTTCCGCTCCACCACTTACCCCCTTCCCCTTCATAGCTTCTGGCACAACCCCGGCGCAGTCGCTGCGACATTCTTGGTGGCTGCACTCGTCGGAGGAGGAGTCATAGTTGGCCTGGGTCTATATCTCCACAGCCGCAAGAAGCAGCGCTACGACCCAGTCTCTGCCCACGGGGAGCCGCATCTCGAGCCGCCTAACTTCGCGTCCGGACCACCAGTATCGCCGTTCTACCGCGACCCGTATTCCGACAGCGACCATGGGCAGACCGACACGTACCAGCCCTTGGTGCTCAACGAAGCTGTCGGACAAAAGCTCATGCACGGATGGCGCCCTCCCCGGCGAAGCAGTACCGCCTATACGGACGCGCCGAGCGTATACAGCCAGGAGAGCTGGCATAGTCCTACAAGCCGCGATGGCGAGTTCGATCCGTACCGCGACTTCGCTGCTGCAACTTCCAGTGGCGCTGGCACAACATCGAATCCTCTTCCCGTAGGGGCTCCGATAGCGAAAGGACCAACCTTCGCCTCGCCGCCGTCTTCTACCTCTTACGGTCTCGGTCCGGCGCGTCAGACTGCCGCGGGGAACGGGGCGAACCTGATGTCGACCAAGGCTGAAATGATGGCGCAGGGGCCACCACCGCGATATGCATCGCCCTACGTGCCCAACCGATATCTGAGCACCCACATCGAAGAATCTGAACCAGAGTCCAACGACGACCACGAAGGTGGACGCGACGCTCGCACGAGGAGCCTTGACGATGGCGGTTTCACTGATGAACCCGCCCGAGCACGCTTGCTGGAGGTGCGTGAGCGCCCGCACGTCATTGGATCGAGGACTGATCCTCAGAAGCAGGATTCAACTTGAAATCCCTTGCCGTCGAGGGGAGGACGTGGAGTGGTAACGTCGATTTCAAGGATTATGAAGGCTTGGTTGTCTGGTTGTCGTGCGCTATTCTCGTCGACTGCTGGAACGTGTGCCAGGGCCGTTTGAAATTGTCCCTGACTGTCGCAAGATCCTCTTGCCGCAGCGACGCCATCCTGCGAATACGATCCCGCGAGGCATTACCATCTTTACTCCAAAAAACCGGACCGCGACAATCAAGGCTGTGCGCGACACAGCCGGAGACAGATCTCAGATCGCGCACTGCGGGCAGAACTGCTGCTGGCAGTTCACAGCTGCACATGGGTGTCTGCTCCTGGTACGAGTCTGACCCTGGACAAGTGCGCGTGCGTCCAGGTTCTAGTCGCTGATGCCTGGACGAGCGGACGTGGTCCTGAAAACTGCGGCGCGGCGCAATCAAGTTTATTTCAACTGTTTTGCAAGTTCGGGTTGCACCCGCGAAGCACACTGCTGGTTGCCTTTCGTGGACACCCGTCTCCCCCCGGCGCACGGATAGGGGCGCGGACCCGAGAGAGAGGTTTCTGGCTGCCGCGACGGCTGACGCGGCGCCATTGCGACGTCGCTGGCGGCAACGAGTATCTCTGCGTGGCTGCTGTGCCCCTATGAACACGATCAAGAGCTTGGTCGATTGCGCATTTCGCGGGCGTCTGTTCCAGCTGGCGCGGAAGAGCGGCCGTGCGGGTGCTGTGCGCGCTCTGGCACAAGTGTTACTTGAACGGCACAGCGTTTCGTGTTTCGCGCCTTCCCCCCCTGTTGTTCCCCTTTTCTTCCTCCGTTGTTTTCTTCGTTTTTCTTACCTCTTCTTCTTACTTACTCCGTGTTCTGTGTCGCGTGCATGGATGGCTCCGCCGCCTTCATGCTGCACGAGTCCGACGGCTTTCGCGTCGCTCTAATCTCCTTAGAGGTGCGCAATTCCCGCTGCACAAGACTGAAATTAACGTCCGAGTCCAGGTTATCGCTTTCACCCTCGTCCTACTCCTCCTGGGAGTTACGCTCTTGTACCATATTCATCGACATCCCGTCATCAATGCCATGCTCGTGAGCATGGCGTTGCATGTCGCTGTCTTCGTCTGGCCTGGCATCTATGACAAACGCCTAAAGCGCGAGGTTGCACGCCATACAACCTTGGCGACCGCGACCCCTCTTGCTATGTTCTGTGCTGCGGATGCCGTCCTGTGCGTGCAATGTCTGTCTTCAGCCGAGTCGCGCAGCTGATTCTTGACGTCCGCAGCGTCCGCTACATGCAGGTCGTACTAGCAGCATTCAGCGTTTGCTTGATGGTTGTGAGTGCATGCACATCCCGCTGCCAATCTATCCTCACGATCCCAGGCTGTCCTCCGTCCTGCGCGCCGAGCATTGCAAGCAGATCCTCGAGACGCAACGCCTGGGATCAGCCCGCTGCACCGGCGCCGCTCTGACCCAGCCTGGTTGGTTGCTACACTGTGTTTTGGTCCATTCGGTACGCTCAACGCACATATTCGGCTAATGATTCCTTAATGTCCACGCAGTCTGGGCTATGCCGATTCTCTTCGCTCCTCTTCAGCATCTTACGGACCAGAACTCTCAAATTGCCTCGTATTCTACCGTACGTCGCAGTGTACTTGAAGGTCTTGGTGTCTGACGCTCTACAGTTGTACTGTGACATCCCAAGCGACGCGTTTCATTCCGTTTCTCTCGTCTTTCTGCTCCTGCCCTTTGTAACTGCCATTCTGCTTTCTGTCTGGATCACTTCGTGCCTCGTCCGCCTGTACCACCGCCATCGGAACTCGCTCTCCTCTGGTCTAGATCTCCCTCTAGGCCGCCGTTTCTTTGCCATGGCCTTGATAACACTTATTTCGACTCTCCTCCTCATCGTCAACGCCTCTACCGATTTCTCGACCAAGGCGCTCCTAGATATTATCGTGGTCTGGGAATGTGAGTTGCTGGTGTTTGGTTTCGTCCTTTCTTTCAACTGACTGTGTCCGCTAGCTATTTCGCCGCTCCTGCAATTCGGCGTCTTTGCGACTCAACAGGAGGTCGTGTCCGTGTGGCTGGCCTGGCTTCGAGGCAACTTTCGACCTGACGGCGCGATTGGGTCAAACCATTCCGCCTATTCAATGCAGCAGGCACCTCAAACCAACGTGATCCACCGGCCCACGGTCTTCCGCCCAGCCAGGGAATCTCGACCGCTGCCTCCATTGCCTCCTCCAGACGCCGACGTATCGACAACTAGCTTGTCGTCTGCTCCCAGACCGGTTATAAGCACTGTTTATCCGGCGATCCAGCTTGAACTTCCAGGAAGTCGGTTAAGTATTCCAACGCTCTTACGAAATCGTACTCCTACGCCCACTCCTCAAATTCTCACTGCTGGGTATGTCTCGGCAGAGACACCCGTGCTTTCCCCCGAGGGCGGAGAACATCCCGATGCAGATGAACCCTTCTCTGCGAGTGTCCCGCTCGTCAGCTCGTCGACGCGCAGGGGATACGACACTCCAGTATTACCGCCGACCCCTGTAGTGCCCAACGGGTCGCAGCGATTCTTTTCGCCGTTTCCCGCTCCTCAGCACTTCCGACGAGATCCTGTGATGCCACACCCGCAACCACAGAGGGTTCGCTCACTTCCAGCGCCGAAGAAGCGCTTCTCGGGACCTCCTGGGTCGCCCGCTTTCTCTCCGAGAAGTGCTGTCGTGCCGTACGAGATCCCGCCTCCGCCAACACGTCCCGCTCCCACGGCCCCATCGAGCACGAACGGCTCGAGCAACGGACATACGGCTCCTCCGTCCCGGTCAGTGTCTATCAACAGTTCGAGCCAGTGGTCGCCGGCGACGACGCGGTCTTCTCAATCGCGATCTCTGTTCACACGCTTCGCGCCAAACATGGGAAGGAGATCTGCCCCCGCGCCGACCAAGCGTCCGTCTATGCGGGAGATAATCGCTCAGTTCCCTACGTCGCCGGGATCGCCTGGGTTTCCCACAATGCCGTTGCCGTTGCCGCCTCCTGCGCTTGTCGCGCGTGCGTCTATGACGGTCGGTCCGATACGCGAGACGATACAACTTGCGGAGCCTTCTCCTCCACTGAGGAGTGCACGTCCCCCAGCTATCGACCAGCATCTTGCGATTTCGCGGAATGTGGCATTGCAGGCTGCATCTGTACCTATCGACTCCGCACGATCAGTAGAGGCTGTCGGACCTGCTTCGCCACCAGGTCGCTCGCTCACTCACGCATACTCGAGGAGTGTAGGATCTCCTATCCGAGTCCGACCACGGCAACAAATGGTCGCCAGCGTTGACGAAACGCCAGGGAGTTCATCAAGTCGCGCGCCTCCGAGTACTAGTCATACTGAGGAGCTCTCGGACCCACACACGCCCGTTTCCCCTCCAAAGGTTTGGTCGTCACGCCGTGACCGGCCACGCTCCGTCTCCAGGTCGCGGCCCGGCTCCAGCTCTGTATCTGTGAGGTCGCCTTCTGCCAGCGTCGCGAGGTTGACTTCGGACGCGCCGCGACGTTCCGTGACGTATATTCCGCCAGTACCTTCGCGGCCAGCGAGCATCGTGGCTTCTCCCGCCTCCCACACCAGTACTGGTACACGACCTCTCAACATCAGGCCGCGTGAGTCCATCCGAGTTTCGCCGCCGCCGCCTCTACCTCCCAAAGGAGGCTCCACGTATCCACGGACTTACATATAGTGCATTCTGTTTTAGATAGCATGATGTCCCACTCACTCACTCACGCGTAACATACAGACAAGTTTTTGTAGCCTTGCATTGTAGTAACACTGTCACTCACCTCATCGCATGTTTGCTTGGGCTTGGGCTCCTTGCCAATTCATCCATGTCATATGTCTGGCCGTGAGGAGTTCTCGGGGTTGGGATGTGCGACTCGGAATCGACAGGCCTAGTCCAGACACAGCTCATACTCAAGGATTCAGCTAATGTATCACGTCGTCGTTTCACCATCTCTCGCTGAAACGATACGCTTCAGCGATCAGTGAGTGCACTGCAAGGTTCATCTGTGCTGGTATCTGTACTGGTACTGGGCATGATATCGGATGGCGTCGTGCTCTCTAGTAGCTATTAACGACAGTTGCTAGAGATGGCGACGACCCTGTGCTCCGAGATCGCCAATCTGAGGGAGCACGACGGCAAGACGCGGAGGCATCGGACGAGGATATTTACGGTCCCATGTTGGTGCCTCGGGACACTGGGAGGAGTATATAATCACATCATGTTTTACGCATAGTTGCATTAGTAAGAAAGAGGGTGTTAAATATTTCTGAAGGTATGAAGTTTACGTGAACCTTACTTTTGTTGATTTCGGAGTTATCCGGCACGGACCGTAACGCACCAGCTTCCCCTCTCCTCAAAAACTCCAGGGCCGACCCCTTCCCCTTCCTCAAGAAAAAGTCATGGCCGAACAAGCACGTCCCCTCGCGCCCATTGTGTCGCACGCGCCGCGCTGACCGTCGCGCTCGCAGATTGAGAAGGCGTACCAGAAGCAGCACCTTTTCCAAAACGCCAAGGCGCGCGCTGGCAAGAAGGTGTCCAGCAAGTCGCGCCGCTGGTACAAGGACGTCGGCCTGGGCTTCAAGACGCCCTCCGAGGCCATCAACGGCACCTACATCGGTGCGCTCGCTCGGCTGGTTGTGTGGTTCCGGACCGTGGCTGACGGCGTGCGCAGACAAGAAGTGCCCATTCACCGGCGACGTGTCGATTCGTGGGCGCATTCTGACCGGCAAGGTCGTGTCGACGAAGATGACGCGCACGCTCATCATCCGGAGGGACTACCTCCACTACATTCCCAAGTACAGTGAGTTCTGCCGTTGCCTCGTGGGTTGTTTTTTTTAATGACGCGCAATGCAGACCGTTACGAGAAGCGTCACAAGAACCTCGCGGCCCATGTCTCGCCCGCATTCCGTGTCGACATCGGCGATGTCGTGACTGTCGGTGCGTACTTGCACTCACTTTCCGGTCCGAGTCTCTGACGCGCTTCTCCAGGCCAGTGCCGCCCGCTGTCCAAGACTGTGCGCTTCAACGTGCTCCGCGTCTCGAAGAGCAAGGCGGCGGCCAAGTCGTTTGGCAAGTTCTGAGGGAAGAGAGCGATGATGATATGGCTGTCTCGGTAGTGCGACGACCTATGTTATACATGCTTTCTGTCTATGGCCACTTGCTTGAATCGTGAAGAATGAGCTTGGGAAAGACTGTGAGAGTGAGCGAGCAGCTTGGTAAAGACTTTTGAAGCTTGAAGAATATCTTCGAGCCAGACCAAGAAACCCGGTGCGCCTGGCGCAAACAGGCGGCAACAAGACAGCGGCAGGTTCTGGCAGCCGCCGTCACTCGCTCTCTATCAAGCTGGCACCCACCTTGCTCAACGCTCTTTCTCGCTTCAGGCTCTCGCGCTCGACGTCGCCTGCGCCGTCGTCCGACATGGGCCAGCAGCCGTCCAAAAAGGCGAGAAAGGGCTCCAAGGACGCCCCAGATGGCTCCGGTCTCAATCCCGACTCACCAGGCGGCGCCAGCCAGACGTCACTGCCCGAGTCTGCCGCCGCCAACGGCAACCAGAACAGCCTGTCCAAGGCCACAGGCGCCCGCGCAGTGCCTGGAGCCAAGCCAGGCGACCCAACCACGAACGGCGATCCCAGCGGCCCGTCTGGCTCACTCAGCGGTTCTGTGGGCAGGGCGGGCAACGGCAGCGTCCCCAACGGCGCAGGGACGTCGGCAGCGGCGGGTGCTCAGCCTGACGTTGCGATACGAGCATCAGACGGAAACGGCGCCATTGACGTACCTGCCTCCACCCACCAAACCATTCTCTCCAACCCGTCCGGCCAGCCCTCCCCCTTCGCCCCAGGCTCTGTACCAGGCAACGACAAGGGCCGTCCGTTCGACGTCGACGACATGATCAGCCGCCTTCTCGAGGTCGGGTACTCGGGCAAGACGCACAAGTCCGTCTGTCTCAAAAACCCAGAGATAACGGCGCTCTGTCAAGCCGCACGCGAGGTCTTCCTCAGCCAGCCGACACTCATAGAGCTCTCTCCACCCGTCAAGATCGTCGGCGACGTCCATGGGCAGTATACGGATCTTATACGTCTCTTCGAGATGTGCGGCTTCCCACCAGCTGCCAACTATCTCTTCCTGGGCGACTACGTCGATCGCGGCAAGCAGAGTCTCGAGACGATCCTTCTCCTTCTGTGTTACAAGATCAAGTACCCCGAAAACTTCTTCTTACTGCGCGGCAACCACGAGTGCGCAAACGTCACGCGAGGTGAGTTATCTTCGCCTCTCCGTGGTGGTGGTGCCAAGGCGTGCTGACATCGCCACCCCCCAAGTTTACGGATTTTACGACGAGTGCAAACGCAGATGCAACATCAAGATATGGAAATCATTCATTGACGTATTCAACTGTCTCCCCATCGCCGCCGTCGTTGCGTCTAAAATCTTCTGCGTTCACGGAGGCCTGTCGCCCGCGCTGCACAGCATGGACGACATACGGCGCATCGCACGCCCTACCGACGTGCCCGATTACGGCTTGTTGAACGACTTGCTGTGGTCGGACCCGTCAGATTCTGCGGTCGACTGGGAGGATAACGAGCGTGGTGTCAGCTATTGCTTCGGCAAGATCATCATCAACGAGTTCCTCGCACGATACGACATGGACCTGATCTGCCGCGCGCACATGGTCGTTGAGGACGGGTACGAGTTCTGGAATGACCGTACACTCGTCACCGTCTTCAGCGCTCCGAATTATTGTGGAGGTGCGTGTTCTCTTTGGTCCCTGCTCATGTGACTCGGACGCTTATTTCCCGGCGCTTGCAGAGTTCGACAACTATGGGGCGTGTATGAGGTAATGCGTGCTCTCCGCGTGTTTAATGCTTGACGCTGACGATCCTTTTCCTGAAAGTGTGTCGGAGGAGCTGTTATGCGCGTTTGAGTTGCTAAAGCCTCTCGACGGCCCCGCACTGCGCAAGGAGATGAGCAAGGCGAGACGGAAGAGCTTGGCAGCGGCGAGCTCGACCTAGCGTCGACGTTGCCGCGGGGCAGAGACCCCGCACTCGGGTTTCCTGCGCGTTGTCAACGCCAGGGCCGGCCCGACCCATCCGCGGTCTCCCAAGCCCATGTCTTGCGAGCCACGCCGCCATCGGCGCTGCAGCCACCGTTCGTCCCCCCGTTCACGCAATATCCGGACTAAGATAGTGGTCGCTCGAAACCTGTATTAACCGCCTCACGCGTCGCGTCCCCCGTTCCTGTCCACCTTACGCGTCACGCAGTCATTGTTCATGCCCGCTCCCCGCTCCCTTGCCACGCCGCGTCGTCACTATTCCCCCCCGCACCACCCCCTCCTGCAGTTTGCGCTCGTTCCGCTTGTGCGTTGTCGTCGCTCACACCCACCCGTCAGTAGTGCTTGTGCTATCTGTATCGTCTCTCGGTCGCATCTTTCTCTCTCTCTATTCCGTTTCCCGTTACAGTCCTCGCCCCGTCTCTCCTTCTCCTCCTTACATACGTACTTGGTCTAAATCATGCTGCTCGCACGACTCTGTGACGCAAGGCGCTCTGCACGCCTGCTTGTATATGCTGGTATACCGTTGGCACGCGCACGTAGATCAGGGTCGACTCCTTTCTCTCATCCATCTGGGACGGTCAGCCGTGTCCTTGCGTCGGATACGTTCAATCCGTACACAACATAGTGCAGCAGCATAATACAATATTGCGCACGCCGTGTGCACCGTAGCCGGCGTTCAAAGCGTCGCGAACTTCCGAGCGGAGAAAAAAACAAACTTGTCCTCTTACACGCTCCATCCCTCTGCGGGTGAAGCAACTCTCGGTGCACTTGACGTCCCATGGGTATCGTGTACGAGGTATAGCAAACCTCTCGAGCGCAATTAAGCCGGAGCGCGACCCACAGCTTGGTGCCTCTTTCGAGGTAGCGGGTATGGGTCGTGCTTGACTATGAACTCGAAAATCCATCCCTCCATTCATGTACTCATTCCGTCTATCAATCACCAATGGTATCGCTTTGACTCGCCCATGCCCCATGGTGACCGTGCAACACCGGCCGCGTCGCCCTTCGTCGCCGTCCGTGCGGACTGCACCACGAAGATTTTTTTCGGACCACGCATGTGAGCACTCTTTCGCCACTCTCTATTGGACAAGCTCCGGTGGTTGTTCTCGATGCCAGAGTTCCACACCCCATAGTGCCACGTTGTGCACGAAGTACAATAAATGGGCGAGTACGTATATCTTCGCCACCTCTCGTCTTCTCCATATATGTACTCCCCAACTTTCTCTATGCTCTTGAACGATCCTTACGACTCTCCTTCTAATCCGTTGGTCTGCATTACGGCCCCGTCCCCGCGTCCCACACTGGACGAAGATACCGACGACGACTACAGTCCGCGTGCCCTCGTACCCCATCCTGCTCTGGATGTCATTGTGCTCTGCGGAACTAAGTCTTGCTGGTTGGCGCCATTTGAACGACTGCTGCAACACCCGCTGCTTCTAGCTGGAATGGTACTTGTTCCATATCAAGGCGACTATGGCGTTCTCTTCATCCCTGAGGAGGACGACTTCGTAGTGGAGGCGATCCTGCGCTGGACGAACTGCTTGGGACTCTCGCCTCGTCGGCACGCAGTACCTGACCCGCGCGTACGACTCAGTAAGCTCCTCAAGGCCGCGTACAGATACAACATCATCGATGCCGTACCTTCTCTGCGCGCTGAGCTGGACTACCAGTTCATCAGACAGTACCCTATCGCTGCGATGAGCCTAGCGATCACGTATGGCTTCGAGCGGGAGGCCCGCGTAGCACAAGTCGCGGCTTACTGGGAAGACCTCCCGACTTCAAGTTCTGGCGGCGAACACACTTCCACTGCGATTGATCGTGAACTGTGGCAGTCGGTGCCGCTCGTCAGACAGCTGGTCGTCCGCGCTGTTCGTAGGTTGCGGGCAGAGGCGATCGTCGGGCTCATGGACGAGTTTATCGACCGCATCCTGTTCTGGCCTTGTCATGAATGCGACGGCGACTTTGACACTGGCGGGGAGATGAAGAAGACCTGGCCGCCGCACGGCTGGCGCGTGTGGCGGGAGCGCGGGGCGAAAGAGGTGTTGCACAGGCCGGTGGTCTCTCCTCTCTGCACGCGAGACTTCCTTGCGGACTGCATGGAGGAGTCGGGGTGCACAGGCTGCATCGAAGCGTTGGAGATGCCCAACACCACGAGCATGCAACACGTTGGGGATCGACTGGTCGATGTGGTCATTCACGGGTTCTGGGGACTGCACGCCGAGCTTCCGCGTGGTCCATAGTGATAGAGCGACACATGGATGGCGGTGTACTGTGCGATAGTGTATGAGCAATGTAGAGTACTGTACGTGATTCTAGATTATGAGACGATCCCGGACATTCCGATAGGACATGGCTGCCAGGACGAGTTTCCTGCAAGGGAGCGCCATCCAACTGCTGGGGCATCCACCGCCATGGCGGCGCTGTCGACGACAGCTGCTGCCTTTGCACGATGAATGTCCGGCGCGCTCTCCTGTATGACTGCGAGTCGCTGCTTCATGATGCTAACGTCGGCATCCTGCCACTGGTTGAGCGTCAGGCGGCGGCACGTCTTCATCACATGCGTACGCACCACGTTATCCGTCGCTCCTGGTGGCTGGAGTAGTGCGAGAAAGCGAGTCTTCAGGGAATCGTCATCGGTAAGAAGGGTTTCGACGAGCTGAACAAGCCTGTGCGAATCGATGCGTTAGCCCGAGCTCTATATACACGTCTGAATTGGACGTACAACGGCGCGCTCTTGCTCAGCTGAGTTGGAGGAATGCTGAGCAGGAGCTGCGAGACTGCATCGTGCGAGCCGCAACCTGCAGACTCGCCCCAGGTGTCAACAATCCATACAACCCAGCTTAGCAGGCAAGTCCTCGACGTGTCGTCCTGGTCCGCGTCCTCAAAGATACCAACACGGGTGGCAATTGTCGCTAGTAGGACTGGGCCAAATGACGCATGCTGCTCTTGGACTTGGACAAGCAACGGCCGCCAGACTTCTGCGTTGGGTGGGAACAGGCGATCGCTCGTAGGCAGTCGCTTTCTAGTGCGATGAAATCAGCGACTGTGACTGTGCGACTTTGATTGACAAGCTCACTTCTTGGCAATTGGGACGAGTCCACCTTTGTCCAGGAGTTCGTAGCTGAGGAGCTCCAGTGCGTTCGCCTCTGCATCGTCCGTCCCACTTGAGACGCTCAGCGACGATACCTTGGCTTCGCCAATCCATCGTTCGAGCTGTCGGAATATGCGCGTGAGGTCCGGCTGCAAGGACGAGCGCAAAGAGGCGTCGCGAGTGGCTTGCTTCGCGAGCGTCTTGTATTCTTTGAGTAAGGGCGCGAGTGAAGGAGGCTGGACCGGCGGACGCGCAGTGCTTTCAGCCATGGACAGCACGGGCATGAAGTAGTTGTGCAAGATCCATGTGAGTGCCTGCGTCCAGAGTCAGCGCGATCCTCTTAAGAGATACATGCCACTCACCTCGTGCGACGCTTCGCGCAAAATGTCGAGACTTGGTAGATCCTCGTGGGTAGCGGCATGCCGCAACTCGACGAGCCACGCAGGAAGACCTATTTGCGCTGCGATGCCCGCTATGGATCGCGCGTATGCACCAAACTGGAGCGGGTCGACCATGCCGTTGACGAAGCGGACGATGGCGCTCGCGTAGCTCTGGCGGACGAGCATAGCAGACGCGCCTGCCTCGTCACCGAGCTCGGCAGCAAGCAACGACAGCACAGAGTCCAGCGCATGCGGAAGAGGAGTAGCAACTCTCCAAGCTGCGAGCTGGTGGAGATTTTTTCAGAACAGGGGCACGTGCGAGTGAACTCTACGGACCCTATGCAGAGCTCGCCGTTTCGCGTCGTGCGGGGACTCGTCCGAGTAGATCCACGTGCACAGCTGCTCGAGCTCGGCCTTGGACGCCCAGGGAACGCGTCGGGGCAGTTTCATTGTCGCGACGAACGGAATTTACCGGCACCGCGTCTTGCCTCCCACCATGACCTCGCCCGTTCACCCTTCTGTTGCAACCCAGATGCAAGAATCTTCAACATCCTCACAGCCTTTTGCGCGCCCTGAAACGAGTGAGCCCCACTATCGGATACGGTGCTCACTGTCCAACGTTGGAGGGCCAGTCGTGGCGCATTATTCGCGAGCGAGAGAGAAACAGGCGGACGACTCGGCTCTCAAACAGGCGACCGTCCTCAAGAGCTCCCACTGAAGATCGAGCAACCGACTGAACTGTCCCTCCGTAACTACTACGAAGCATGCATATAGACGCAGACCGACTCGTCCCTATGAGCGTGATCATATCAAGGCTATTCAGCCACAAACCTGCAGCTGGTTCCCTGGTCGCCGTCGGGATCGCTTGCTTTTGTCTCTTTCTATTTGGATCTTCCTCCGGGTGCAGCTTCCTCTTTGGGGCATCACTGGGCGTGGGAAGTACACAAACAACGACTCACCCTCGCTGAGATCACCATGTATGCTGCTCATCGAGGCGGCCTTCCTGACCGCGCATTGAGGTATAAAATGGCCAGACAGGCCATCATTTCCCCCCGCAATCTTGTCTTTGTCCACCCACCGTCCAAGATATCCTCTAGTCAGCCGCGTCCGCAGTGAGTTTCGCGCTAGCCTGTATGACTGCGCACCACTCACCAACCTCTCTAGAGCCACCATATCCCATGCAACTCGAAGCTGTCGTCGCTTGCCTCGAGGCACAATTATTTGCACCACTCGACTCATCGAGCAGGCTCAGAACCAGCGCGCGAGAGGTGCGTCTCAACCCGATCGTCTGGTTCGCCCGTTGACCACTCGTCAAGGTCTTCGTCTCTACCCTTACCGACTACTTCGCAGTCAAGCGCGGCTATGCCACTGTTCTGTACAACACCATCCTCGAGGAACACCAGGTCCGGAGACTCTGTGGTCGAGTGGCGCGACGCGAAAGGGAATCCGCCGACCACCTTCGTCGACAGTTCACACCGTACGAGTCCAGGCTACCTCTTCGTCATCGCTCTTCCTCTTCACGCGTACGTCTCTCCTGTCACTACCCGAATAAAGCTCACAGGCTCCTAGTCTGTCCGCGGTGTTGCAGAGCTGCCTGCGCCGCCTGCCCCACGACTGAAGATTATTCCTCTTCCCGACCTGCCCGAGCCCTATCCCGCGTCGAAACACGTTCTGTACGCGCCGCCGTCGCCCGCGCCTTCGGTCTTGGAGGATCTACCGACACAGTCCAGTCTTGTTGGGGCATTCCAAAGTCTGACCACGTCGTAACGCTCCTCTCGATATTGTGTCTTTCTTGCGCTCAGCTCAGCGCCCCCAGTTCACCATGTACACTTGTAGACACTCTGCTATATCCCCGAATGAGAGACATGGATACCCTGACATGCGCAGCCGTTATGTCCGGCTCGCGCGCGAATGACGCGATCGGTTGCCCGGGCTGACGCGCCGGAGTCGTCGACCGCGCCAGCTCACGTTGTACTTTCGCGTCCGAGTCTCCTCATGGCCGAATCTGCAAAGAACTTATTCCCGCCGGGCGTGCTTAACGACCTCCTCGCGGGCAGCATCGCTGGCGCGGCGCAGGTCATTGTCGGCCAGCCTCTCGATACGATCAAGACGCGTGCGCAGATTGCGCCTCGTAAGCCGTCCCGCCCATCGTCTATGCGCATTATTTCGACTGAGCACGCGTCGAAGACGGCCAGTTCAAGGGGCCCATGGACATATTCCTGCAGACGGTGCGCAAGGAGGGCCCGTTCGCGTTGTACAAGGGTGCGGCGCGCCCCGACTTGCCCGTGTGATAGCTGAGCGCCGCTGTAGGTATGCTCTCGCCCTTGCTCGGCATTGCGGGCGTCAACTCGCTTCTGTTCGCCGCGTATGCCGTTTCGAAACGCGTCGTGTCGCCGTACCCGCAACTCTCGCTGGGCGAGATCGCACTCGCGGGCGGGATGGCGGGCGCTATCAACTCCATCCTCGCCAGTCCAGGTGCGGCTTAATGGGCAACTTTCGACTTTGGCTGACGCGTTCCAACAGTCGAGATGTTCAAAGTACGAATGCAAGCGCAATACGGCCTGCCCGGGGATAAGCGTCTGTCTGCCGTGGCACGAGACATGTGGACCGAATGGGGGTTCCGCAAGGGTATTATGAGGGGTTTCTGGGTATGTCCTTCTCAGCGTATGCTACGTCTCTCTCATTGGGTCTGGCCTTGCAGGCGACCGTGGCACGGGAGATACCTGCATACGCCGGGTGAGTGCTTGGTCGAGCGCACGAGGACATGCAGCCTGAACCCGTTGTTCCAGTTTCTACGCAGGTATGAAACCAGGTGAATTGGAACTTAGTACCTTACTACATGACTACAGGATTCGAGTTCGCAAAACGCAAATTCCAGCGGACGTATGGTCCGTCCATACCAATTGTGCCGTTGCTAGCAAGTGGATCTTGCGGAGGCGTACGCAGAAGCACCTGTCACGCTTCCACTTACTTATGCATGCGCAGATATGCTACTGGCTAGCTTGCTACCCACTTGGTGCGCCTTCTCGCCGAGTCCCATACGCATATTCTTGACATTCTTCCGAAGATGTCGTCAAGTCGAGGGTACAGCAAGCGGCGGGACCGCCTAAAGGCATATTCTACATCTCGGACGAGTTGAGGATAATAGTAAAGGAGCAGGGCGCGTAAGTCTCAAAGATTTCGCACAGCGTACCGGCCCCTGATTAGAACGATTACAGTGTCGGTCTGTTTCGTGGCCTTTCTCCGTCACGTGAGTGCCCTAACAACATACTGGAATGACCGTTACGTCTACTAATGACCATCTGCAGTTATACGCACTATCCCGGCGGCGGCGGCGACATTCGCAGCGTACGAACTCTCCAGAGGTATGACAACACTGACTACTCCGGGAATGGATATCGTTGACGCGCCTCCTCCAGAGTGGTTGCTCGAGATTACTGGGATATAACGAGGTTTATATGATGTGTAGCAAGGTCAAACTGTACGACACGATCGACGTTGAATGCGGGTCCCGACTAGAAGACCACAAAGTCTACGTAAGCAGGAAGGAGTGCATATGCGGGAGAGCAAGTCTCCATGCGTGCCGCAAAGCATGAGAAAGGCACGAAAGCCGACGCCGCGTCTGGGCTCTGCAGAGTCGTACCACTGCGGGTGGTCGCCGCGGGACGTTGGAGCGGGATCGGTAACCGACGCCGTCCACGTGCGCGACGGCTACATGAGCGCGACGAGGGAACGGCATCCTATGCCATATGCTGCAGCCCCATGCGGGGGCAATGGTCATGCTTTGCGGGGGTATGCGCTGCAGTGTTGACCTTGCACGAAGCGAGGCATGGAAGTCCCGCGTCGGCGATGGACACGAACCGCGAGGACCGCCGTGGGATGAAGGTACGACTGCAGCAAGGATGCGTCACGTCGCAGAGCTTGGTGCGCCGTGGCTGTCGATGTACTACGTAGCGGCAGCGTGACAACCAGGCGGTGCGCGTCGCGGCTGGCGTCGCCGTAGAGGAGATGTCCTTAGTACCGTCGATGGTAGGAAAGTTGCTTGAAGCCTCCAGTGCGTAACTGTGGAGAGGATAAGTAATGTGCATGCTGCTCGGACGGCCCGGGGCGGCGAGAACATGGACGTTGCATCGTGGACGACGCGCCTCAGAGTAAAGCCCGTCCTCAGCAAACGGTACTAGAGCAGTACGAGAAAATACGGTTAGAGTCACTGTATTAGCGGGAGGCCACCAAGGGCCTTGCGAGGGCGTGCGAGGGTATCGCGCGCAGCGCGTTGCAACGCCGAGTTGAACGAGTCATGCAGTCCTGCTGTAGGCCCTTATTAACCAGGCTCAGCTCAAAAGAAACAGACGTACGGATATGTGAAGAGAGCTGCCACCTTGAGCTCGAAGTGATAGTGGACGAGAGAACGACTTTACGGTGGGATCACGGCGGAGTGTAGCATTGTACTTCAACATCGTGAGCGCGAACCAACCGAGCATATTGCCGCCCAATAGCCGTGTAAAATAGCTCTATAGCATGTAAGAGAGGAGTGTGTGGAGAGTAGATAGGCCTGCAGGTTGTATGGCATCGTCGGGGAATTCAACAAGAGATATGGCACGATCATGCGGCCGGCGCGTGCCCGCCTACCCAACACACCGCAAGCACCGGGTCCATGTCCCTCTATATATTTTTCCACCTCCCATAGAGGCATGCATGAACGTACCATCTGGAGCAAGACAAAAAGATGCGATTGATGTACCCGACGCATTCTCCCGGGTGTCGGAAACTGCACAGTACATGCAGGTGGCGGAGCATCAACCTCTGCATATATCCTTCCATTACCGTCGGGCTAACGTGTGCTCAAATTAGAGTTTGGCATCATTCCAGCGGCAAGTTTGCCACGTCGGATGGTTCCGAACTCCACCCGCTCAACAAGGTCGCCGCGTTCCCTACAACCTCCCTTAGGCAGAGACTCAAGGCCGTGGAAATATAAAGGAGAACACGGCCGCCGTGGTACGACTCGCAGTGGATGCTCACGACGACGGCGGCCGTAGGGAACTTAGCCGCAGCGGAGCAAGGCCGTGCACCGACCGAAGCAGCGACCTCCGACGCTCCACGCCCACATGGGCAGAGAATCTACAAGGCTCGAGGCTCTTGGTACGCTGCAAGGTCTGCGCGGGTTGTGCGGAGAGAATTTCGAGTAGGAAAATATTGTCGATGCCCCCTTGCGGTGCGTTGTTTTCGCAGGTACGGCTGCGGGTAGGGAAGCTGTCTAATGTCAGTCGGTGCGCGCGGGGAGCCTTCATCACGTAGGAACCCTCCTGTCGCTACACGCCGCAACCCCTTCTCCTGGCTGAGAGAGAGGCCCGTGAGGTGTACCCTTGCTGCGGGAGTGTCTGCGCCCGCTGCTTGCATCTGATGCATCTCGAGCTTGCGAGTTGCGACAGATCCAAAAGGATCCCGCTGGCAACGGCGCCGCAAAACGTCAGGCATGTCGTCACACTCTCTGAGATCCTGGCCTCGTCCGCCACGTTTTAGCCTTTTATACTGTCGAGGGAAAGTAAAGCGGCTACAACTAAGCCTGTTGTGAAGAGATAGTGCACACAGTAGCAGCAACGTCGGTAACTGCGAGCTTGCGTCGTCCTCGGAGGAATGAGCGCTTAATCGCTGAAATGCAGATTAGATCTCGGGTACGCCGGTCACGCGCGGTTTGCTGTCCCGCCGCGAACTGTGCGTTCTGCTGGGTGGTTCTGCAGCAGCAGCGTCATGGTGGGGCTGACTGCGAGCGCGAGACGGCATGAGCTTGCCGAGAGGGCTCCTCCATCGTCTGGGCATGGGACGGAGACATCGAGATGCAAAATGACCGAGATGACAGCGTCCGGATCAGCTGCTAATGAGCTTCACGGGGGGAAACGTTTAGCCTGGAGAAGGTTGCGCGTTCAGGGCCGCGTATGTCTTGCATTTGCACCGCGAAGTCCGCGGCGTTCGGGAGCGACGTGAATGGCGACGAGACCAGGGAGGGCGTTGCCAGCGGGGATGGAGATTTGTGTGGGCGTTTCGCCACGTGGGCCGGGAGAGAATTAAGTCCCGTGGGAAACGGGAGGGGTTTATTGATCGTTTCTGCTTGTGGATAGCGCACCGCGTGTGACGCGAGGCGCGGGAACGGGGTGTGCCGAAGACCCGCTTGCACCACCTTTCACCCAAGTCCGTAAACCCTCGACGCTCGTTTTGTACGGCGGCTTTGTTATGGACGCCGAGGCTCGCGCCAGAATTCGCTTATGAGCTCTGTGCCCGGTCAGTCTCCGTTCC